>WYDI02042045.1:0-70254 GCA_009867235.2 Psittacus erithacus
GCCCAACCTGGAGCTGTGCCTGGGATTGCTCCGACCCAGGTGTAGGACCTTGCACTTGGCATGGTTAAACTCCATAAGGCTGGCATCAGCCCACCTCACAAGCGTGTCAAGCTCCTTCTGGATGCCATTCCTTCCCTCCAGCATGTCAACCGAACCACACAGCTTGGTGTCATGGGCAAACTTGCTGAGGGCGCAATCCCGCTGTCCATGTCACTGACAAAGATGTTGAACAGCATCTCTATCTCACAGCTTTCAAAACTTGGCGCTTAAATTGAAATGGGATGCAGTGCCAGGGAGAAGGTAGCTAGTGGCAGGGAGGTGGGAGGAACACCCCAGCCTAGCTGGGAAGCCCAAGATACTCAGTGATGATGGAAGATGGCGGGTATAACAGTGCTGAAGGGATGTCTTTCAGCCTGCTCAGTACAGCAGCGGCTGTAAGGTAATTGCACCAGTGTAATGGCCTCTGTTACTCTGAGGGTGATCTGAAACTCAAGGTGGGACCAGCGTGTGAGCTGATGGATGTGGTGGTCTGACAAGTGTTCAGATTTGAGTTACTCCTCTTTTTTTTTTTCCAACACCCATTCAGCAAACACTCTGCCTTACAAAGCCTCTGAACACCAGCTACCATTTGTCTTTAACAGGAGCACTGACAAAAGGGCTAGACCCTGGCAGTCCCTGTGCCCAGCATGTGCTGATATGCTGACCATACCCTAGTGATTACCCTTAGCTATCAGGCAGGTTAACCAGCCCTGAGGTTTCCACCCTGCTCTCCTATCCATGGCCTGTATGAGATATTATCTGAACCACTGCACTGCAAGGATATGCCTGCAACCTCCCAGCGTGCTGGCACAATGGTTACACAGCTTGGACTCGAAGTTGCAGTGTACTAAATGGGCCAAGCAGTTACTCATGGTTTGCTCACAAAGTGCTCAGATTTCCCCCCATCTCAAGGGTATGCAGAAACCAACCAACCAACCACCCCCTGCTAATCCTTACCTGGGAATCCCCATTTTGCACCCAGCCTGTTGCAGTCACCCTGTTCCTCCAGCACACCTTGAGCCATGCCCCTAAAGAACAAAGGCAGTAGCACAGGGTGCAGGCAACCCCCCCAAGTTGTACCACTTCAGCAGCTCTGCAATAAGCAAGCAGAGGGGCCCAGAGCCTGCCCAGGACAAGCAGAGGGGCGGCATTAGCAGTGTTGGGTGAGTGACCTGTGGGCTAAGGCCATTCAATGGAGGTAGGGACAGCACAGGTACTCACAGCAGCCCAGTTTCAAGTCAAACTTCTGAATAGGAGCTCTGTGCTGGTTGTTTTGGTTCTGTCTCACAAAACTAGTTGGTAAATTTCTCTGAGATAGCCAGGCCCAAAACAGCAAGAGATGGAGCTGCTTACAGTTGTGGTGTCACACCAGAACACACAGACATCCAGGACAGCATCTTCCATAGCTGAGTATGTGCTTTTTCTTTCCCTCCTCCTGAGCAGCACGTTTTCTTAGGTGAAGTTGCACAAGGTGTTTTTGTGATAAGGCAGAGGCTGACTTCCACAGCTGTTGGGTGCCCTATCTGATTTCCAATCCCCTCATTTAATCAGAATGCTGCTCCAATTGCTGGTCTTAAATGCTGCAGTAATCACAACTTGTTTGTCTTTATCAACTCTGTAGGGTACAATTATCCATCATAAGTTGCAGCAGAAACTTTCCTTTTTAATTATTAACAGGCAGCCCTGGGTCAGTGCATTAAGTAGATGTGATGCTGGAGGGAACAAAAGCCATCCCTTCTCCTGGTTAAAAAGAAAATCCTTTCTCTTCAAGCAGTGAAGCCTTGAGCCTTAGTTGAGATGAGCACAGATCTTGGCGGAAAAAACTGCTGTAGCGTCAAGGAGCAGGAAGGCTCCAGCTCCCTGTTCTGTCTCAAACTATTCTGAAAGTGACCAAAACAGAGAAAGAATAAAAAGCTGAGCGGATGTTATCTGCACACCTGGGAAGAAACAGCACATTCTTGGCCTTGTTCAAGCAAGCAACAAGCACACTCACCTTCCAGATCTGACTCATAGAACCAAGCTGTATAGTTGTGTGCTGTACAGTGAAATTAAACACTCAAACTGCTATTTTTTCCATTCCCTTCTAAGGGCAGGGCCTCTTGTCACGTTCAAACAGGAACACCTAAGCTGCCTTCTGCCAGTACAGCCACAAGGCAGGCAACATATCGCCAAACCACACAGACGGGGAGGCCCAGTACTGCTCCTGCCTTCTGACACACAGTGGGAAGGCAGTGAGAGTTCCCAGCAGCTCACTGTGCTTCAGCCACAGGGTGGATCTTATGGTCCATCCAACCAGATCACAGCCTGACAGCAGCAGCACCTTCCAGCTCCCACACTGCACAGTGAGGGTGCGCTGCCACAACCCCACGGAGAACTCCAGGCTGTCAGGCAAACCAAACAGTCAGGTTTGAACCCAGAGGCACTGTGAAGTGTCTCATCATGCAGCTCTGGGAGTCCTCAAGGACTATAGCCTGCACTCCCACAGACCTCACCCCATGTTTCCTTTGCCTTTCCTTATTACAGCCAGGCCACCACATACAGCTAGTGGCTTTCTGGCTAGGCAACTCTATGCAGAGCATGAATAGGTGGCAGAGGAATGCATGGCTGCAACTCACAGCCAAAAACAGACACAGGATTTGTATTTAATTTTTTAATAAATACACTTTACATTAAAGAAAAAGGCTTCAATTTGCATTTTCCACACAGGGGGCAAGGGAAAAAAAAAAAAAAAAAAAAAAGATTAAAAAACTTGAACCATAAAGGGCAGAGGGGAGAAAGAAGGCTCCAACATCAATCCCAGATCTCCTGGTCTTCAGGAATACCAGACTCTGACTAGGCCAACACAGGATTTCAGCCTCTCATTACAACCGGCACGGCAACAAGAATTTCAAACAGCCTGTACCTTTGGTTACCAAATGCCCCCAGGGCTCTTCCCTGGAGGACAAAAGCACCTGAAAGCCACTGAGCCAATAGCAGAGGTTAACTCCTGTTGCTTTTTTCTTTTAAAAATAAAATCATATTTAAAAGAAACATATTCTCACTCCTCACCAATGAGAACCCATGGTGCTCCTATTTCACTGCATTGCATAAAAATGCCTCTTCTTTTCATTTTAAACAGTTTTTCTCCCCTGACCCTACCCCATGGTAACAAGGTACTACAGGAATACAAAGTTCATCCCCTCTTTACTAGAACACCTGCCTTTTATTTTTTTTCCATTTTTTTTTTGTTTTATATAAAACTATTTCTGTTCTTTAGGAAAGAACTTTATACAAAGAAAATATATTGTGAAATATCTTCAGAAGTTTCCTTGAAGAGGAGAATCATCTCAGCCTAAAATAAAAAAAACTCAAAAAAAAGGCAGAGAAAAGAGGCCTAACCCCAGGTCTCTTTATTGTAGAGCCTCGGACTTAGCCCCGAGCCTCAAACTGACTCAAACCAACACAGCGGATGGGCTGGAGTTCCTCAGGTTGTCCCAGGAGAAGAAGGGTCGGGGTGCTCAGGATCAGTTTCCCATTTGGTCTCTGGTTGTCTGCTGGGAAGGGAGCGTCTCCTCTTGCCAATACCCCGCCTGCAGTCTCTTCTCACTCATTCAGAGACAGGATAATGTCGTCCTCCAAGTCAGAGTTATCTGAGCTGTCGGCTGCAAAGAAGACATGCAGGTTATGTTTGGTTTGTGGAGGAACACAGCTGTCAGGGCTGCCAAGCAAGGCAACGCATTCAGAGTTACAAGAGATGGCCACCACCTGCTTGAGACCAGCAGCTCCCAATAATGACGCAGGCAGCTAGCACCATTAGTGCATTTCAAATCAATCAAAAGCAGTTAGCAAATCTGCACCAGAGCTTCCTTTCCCTGGTTGAAACAGAGGGTCAAGAGGAGAGCAGCTTTAGCAAGTGCACTCTCTATTAGCTGGCAGGCATTTTACCCCATGACAAGATGGGGAGAAAGACACCAGCAGTAAGTTACCTACACATGAGCTGCCTGTACAACTTACTGTGCACATCTAAGTGCAACAGCTCTTCATGCTAGGGGCTGGACAGACCTGGCAGTCATTCCTCACAGCTGTTATTTGAAAGCAAGCTTGACAGTTCCACTAACCTAATGTGGCAAAATATGGCTTCGGTATAATGTGCATGGGGCTAATTCATTCTGCAGCAAGTTAGACCTAGGCTTCTTCAGAACAAGGTTCTTACTGGTCTGTCACTCCCCTCTGCACAGCACAGAGGGGAAACAATCCATACATCCACAACTAGAAGCTTCCTCTAGCAACCCAAAGATTTCTGTAATAAATTTAACTACATGGCAGTCATTAAAGGTGACCTGAAAATTGTAGTTTTCCTGATTCTCTTCATCATGGTACAGAATGAAGGCATGGAAGGCTTTGCCAGAAGCAGTCACACACACACACAATTGCTTTTTATCTTAAGATATAAGATCTATCCTCCCTCAACTGTGCAAGAGGGAAGTGGTAGCAGCTCTGGCAGCAAGAGGTCTCCTGCCTTACCTTAGAGGTGATGTTGGCTCTTTTTCTTATGTGATTTCATTGGATGCTGCAGTTAACTAGTGTTAAAAATAGTAAAAAACAAAACAAAAACACAGAAAAGACACCAAGACTTCCTCTTAGCCATCTTGGTTACACTGGATCTCTAACATTCCTGCCAAGGTAAGCAAGGCCTTCTGGAAGGTTCACCTTTTCTCAGGTGCTTTCCTTAGGAAAAGAATCACAGACAAGCAGCAAAGGGCACAAACCCTTTCCCAAACCCTCCTCCCTGAAGATCAGCAATGAATGCTCCAGTCACACCACCCCTCGTACTAAGCCTAAGCTGAAGGGCCAAGTACTCCCAGAACAGCTGCAGTCACCTAAGGGTAGCTGGAAAGCACCAGCCAGCGCTGCAGCAGCTACACGTATGCAATAAGAGGGAAAGAAGCACAAGCAAGATAATCCAGAAACTCTAGAGAAGAAGAGAAACTGCTGTGGGTTTTATTTTTAAACACCAAAGAAGAGCTTTGAAAAGGGATCTCCTAAATTTTGTTCTCCAGCTCACCACACAGCCTTTCAGTTTTGAGCTCAGTGTCCATAAGTAAACCTGACTGCAGTCAAATGCTGGGCAGAAGCTTATATCCTGCCTGGAAATAGCCATTTTCGATAACAGAAAAGGAAAGAAGTCAGCGATGCTGCTGGTGAGAATTCCATGTATTTCTTCCATCCTGTGTCAGGCATGCATTTCAAAAAGGACACGCCACCTTGTCCAGGAACAACCTCTATCTGCACACTGTATAAACAGCTACGGACAAAACAGATCTACCCACCTCAAGGAGGCAGCAAAGGAGGAGGAAGATAAATTTATACTTAAAAGGTTCTCCATGGATGATTCCTGAAAAGGAAATAAAAGCTCTTCTAAAGCACAGGGGACCAAAGCAGTTTCAATTGTTCTTTGAATTATTTTGTTTTGAAGCGTGCCCACTATATGTTGTGGAGGTTCATTCAAAACACAGCAATGGTGTGCAGTAGAAGCACTCTAATTATACCACCATGCCTCAGGTCTGTAATGGGCAACAGTGTCAGTGCCCTTACAACTTTTCATTCTGGAATACAGAATAAGCAAGGGAGAGGGAAATTTTAATTGCTCTTGCTGGGTGAGAAACAAAAGCAAGCCAGATGAAGTCAAAGTCACAGAGAAGCAGCCACAGAGCCCCACTCATCAAACCCTGTGCAAGGACCACACATCAGCTTGGCAGAGCTGTACTCCCTGCTTTAAGTTCCCAACGATGCTGCTAAGCAACCTAACAGCCACAGAATCATCTGGCAGCAGCTCCACTGCGATACCAGATCAAAGTCCTACCTCTAAACAGCATACAGATGTAGCCATTTCATAATATACAGTGCTCTGCAGAGCACACTTGGAATACCCAAGTGTTAAGTAGCACCTAGTTTTGTTACAGGAATAGTTACTGAAATGGCCTGAACTTACTTTCCATTCTGCCCCTTGGACAATTCCAGTTCCAGCACTCTGGGTGCTCTCTTAATAACTTCTGGCCCTGCACCCCATGAAGAATCAGAAGTGGAGCTGTGTCAAAGAAGTCTTGCCAGCTGCTGGGACAGGCAGAAGTTATCCACAGTCCCAAAGTGTTGAACTGCAATATGCTATTAATGAATCTGAGCTATGTAAATACCCTATAAAGCCCTGTATTGTATGCCTACTACCTTCAAGAGAACAACAAACTAACCCCGCAGAATAACTCTGGCAACCATATGTGGCCACATCCTTAAAAATGACTGAACTACATGTGAACAGAGAAGACGTGGAAGAGTCTGCCAGCCACACTAGTGCCAAAACAGAGTCCTAGCATGCTTAATCCTCTAGCACATAGGCAAGGAAGATTGATTCCACCACAGCCCTCACATTTATCTCCTACCACTGCAGGACTTCACATACCTTGCACTCTGTAATTACTCATTCTTACCCACCTTCTAACTTAAGGTAACTACATTATCCCCATTTTACAGCTTGGAAATGAAAAAGAACGTGGCTGCACATACTAAAAAAATGTGCTTGCAAGAAAAGGGAACAGAAGCCGGTGACCCAAACCTCAAGCCTGAGTCTATCCTACTCACCTTCCCGCTCTTGTGAAGCTTTCTTACAGACTTAATTGCCACATATAAAGTTCAGACCTTTCTTTCTCAGAAATACACATACACACACACACACACACACACATACACACACTGTTAACTTCTCAAATCTGTGGAATGCCAGGAAAAGAACAATTTAAATGTTATCCCAAAAGTTATGTCAGCTTCAGAAGAATCTAAAAAAGGAAGTGAAGTCGGAAATGCCATGTTTGTTTTGCACTTTAAGCAATTACAGAAGAGAAAGAATAGCACCAAGGACCAAAAATGCTTTCTGTCCTTACAAGTACAAATAAGGCAAAAAAGACAGGTGAGGTAACAGATCAACCAGTATCTCCTTGAAGGGTGGGACAGACAAGCAACCAGACAAGGCTTCTTCACATGGAACTTCTTGGCCTGCCAAGTTCTCACATATGCACCTGGGAGCACCTGAAGAAAGGGGACACCTTTCTTTCCAGAACTCTCAGTTGTTCTCTCAGATAATAGCTATTTTTACTGACAGATTACCACAAGAGGCCACAGGTAAAGAAGCACAATGATTAGTGCCTTTCACACCAGCGAGAATGAAAGTCAGCTAAGTCATTTCAGGGAAGACTTAGCTAAAGAACAGGTCATCTGTGGTCACCAAGCTAGGCACACACTTACTATCTCCGAGAATCAGCTCGACTTCATCATCAGCATCAGAATCTTCATCTTCACCCTCATCTCCCTCTTCCAGGAGGTTGGCAAGCTCCTCATCATCAGAGGGAGAAAAGTCGTTTTCTCCATCCTCACCAGCATTCTCATTGTTCTCATCCTCCTCCAGCTCAGCCTCTAGCAGCTGGTCCGTATCTAGTTCATCAAGGTCATCTGTATCATCATCATCTTCATCATCATCTTCTTCCTCTTGCTCTTCTTCCTCCTATAGAGACAGCAAAAATAGTCCACCATTGCAGACATTAAAACAAATGTGAAAAGGAGTAAGAATAATTGAAGAAAGCATACCTATAGTTTCACATCTCCCCGTATCCAGACATCCCACATTATAAACACCACACATTATAAACACTTTCTCTTCAAAACTACAGAACATGACACATGCTAGCATCATTTGCAGGCCAGCAAAGTCTTATCTGTAAAATGCTTGGACAGCTCAGGTACCATTGGCTCAAGCTCCTCTCCCATACTGGCCATCAACATGTGTCACCACAATGCACATTTGAGGAGGACATGCAATAAGACCTGTTAATCCATGGCTTTGTTACTACTTTTATACAAACTGCTTTAGTTTCAGCTGGACCAAACCCTCTATTTTGCATTAAACAGCATGCATGTTCAGTCTCTCGGTCATTCCTGATTTAGATGAGATATAAAATGTAGAGTAAGATACTATTAGCTTAACCCAATCCCTGAATCACTCAGATGATAGAACTGTCAGGATTCTCATCTTTGGCATTTACCTGTGGGTCAAAATCTTTCTCTGTCAAACCGTAAGAATTTGAATTCAATAAAGCAACCGAATTCCTCATTGTATAGCTCAAATCCAGAAATCTGTGTCTAGCAGATAATACTGAGTGGGAAGAAGCTGTTACAGTCCTATTGTTCTTCCAGACAAACTGGAGGCCAAGAAGTGCCATCAGAAGCCAAGCTCTAAGAAGTCTCCAAGACTCAAAGAAAGGGTTCAGTATACCTGCATCTCTCCTCAGAGTCACACCCTCTTTCTCTAATAGAATGCTCTTGCGTGCAGGAAGGCAGCTCAAGTCATTCAATCTTAATTGCCCTTTTGTTTCAGGAAGGAACAGGTTTTGCCAAATTATGAAGCAGTTAAGACAGATATTTAACAACCCACTTCAAGGGTTAGTTTGGTGCTCAAGCTCACCATACTCACACTGTGCTGTTTAGACCACTGTATTTTCAGGTCTAAAAGGACAGAGGAAAAATACCTCATTGTCATCTCCCCACTCTGCTTTTTCTTCAGTCAGTGCTATAAAAAAATTCACCACACCCACACAAACCCAACATCTGTCACAGGCAAAAGGAACAAGGAATGGCAAAAAGCCTGGGCAACTTTTATTGTTTCTTCACTTGTAAAAAGCAGCTAAGTCTCCACCACTGACCAGAAGTGCTGTGCTATTTAAATGGAGCATGAAAGCTTTGGTTTGGTACATAGAACTTTCTTTCTGAATCAGCATATATTAAGTATAAAATTAAAACAACCTGTATTAAAGCCTATGATTATTTTAGGCAATTACAAACTTCGAGTCAGTGAGTCCTCAGATAAGTGGACACTGCTTTTTGAATTGTATACACACTGGGAAAGGAAATACCTTACCTGCAGTTCACTTTTAAACTGCAGTGCCATACCATATTGAGTATAATTTCCCACAAAATATATTGAATTGAGTATAAAAGCTTTTGCCTTACTTTACTTTTGTTCTGTGCAATATCTGCAGAGAAAACAGTGCCTTAAACTTTAGTCAGAATTGAAAACTGATGAAAAACTTTTCCTTTCTCAATCTCTATACCCCGAGACTGGAAAGGAAGAGGTCAATTTGTTTTAAAAGCTTGGAAAAATTAAGCCAAGTTTTTCAGTGTCTGGAAATAGAGATACAACTGTAGACATTAGGAAAAAAGCGTATTGTCTAAAAGATTCATTTAGAGTCCACGTAGTTGAAAACTGAAGGATTCTGAAATGACTTTGGTACCCTCTGCTTCCACATCTGTGGACTTTCCAAAGCATTTTTTTCCTAAATATCTAGCCCACAATGACTTAAAATGTCAAACACTACTGAAATTTGATTATGTTTCACATTCAGTGTATTTATTGGAAACTGAAATACTGTTTTGTCAATATTTTCATTCAAGCGTACAGCAAGGAATATGTAGCAACATCATCCTTCAAATATAGGATGACATGAAAAAAAAGCTCAAGATTTCTTCCACCTGAAAGAATAAGAGCCAAATTACATAAAGGATGAATCATTCAGCCACAAATTAACTTTGAAGGATAATAGCAATCGGTGAGGAAACAATCCTTTGTGGAAATACAAATAACAACAGAACAACTGGGAACTGAAATGTTTCCACCTTTCCAGTTTAAATTACTTAATCTGAAGTAGGCGATTAGAATCAGGCCACACTCATTTAAAAAACCCCTTAAGAACAGTATGACAAGATCTTAATTATATCTGTCCTTTGTAAACCAGAAAATAGTGTGAAAACTATGCTACAAGAAGTCATGTGTGACAGAGGGAGGACAACATGCAAACAAGTGCATGTTTTCACCAAGCTGAATGAGTGACACAGAGCACAGTCCACGAGGAGTCATCTTAACTAGCGAGAAGCCTGTACCTTATCTTCCTTTAAAGAACAAAACTTGGAAACTGATGCTTCTGCTAACAGGCAAATTAATTCTGCATTAGCTTCTGAACCATCTCCAAGCACAAACCTCTGCAGGCACACAGCAATACTCCAGTCCAGAAATACAAGGCCTACATGCATGTGGTGAGATATCTCTAAAGAAAGAACACTGAGCTTCTGCACCCAAAGCCAATCTGTGGGAAATACAGCTGAGAAAGGTGTGAGGAAACAGCAAGTGGAGTCTGACACCATCATATGTAAGTGATAATCCAGATTGTTAATGGGTATCTAGGATGTATGCTTACCAAATACCACAAATGTCTCACATAGGGAACCATATACAGATAAAAAATGGCATGCCTTTCCCAATGACTCATGCAAGCACACCAAGTAAGAGCAGTGAAACAAATCCTTGTGCAGTGTCACAAGGGAGGATAGGCAGAACAATTATTCCAAACCATGTCTGTGAAGGACCCTGCAAAGGCAAGCTCCTACCTACCCCATCAGCAGTTCCCAAGAGCTTTGGGTGCTGGTAGAAAGAACCACTAGCATGAAAAATAAGCACATACCTGTGCTTATCTTCCTCATTAAACTGATCCACAAGAACCCATGGACCAGCACACTCCATGAGACTTAAACAATATCAAGGAATTCTTTTAGTTATCACTAACTTCTTTAGATGCCTGAAGATGTTCTTCTATTTGGTCTGTTCTCTGTAAAAGCTGCTTAGATCAGAACTTGAACTGTTCATGTTGTCCTCTGAGGAATCAGAGGAAGAATGTGAGAATATTCTTTTCCCTCTCAAACAGAAGCCACTTCACAGCTGCCAGTTACCTTATCTTTGCAGAAGGTACAAGGAAAGTATTACAGAATCACAAATGGATCATTTCATAACCTGCTCTCTGTAAAACATTTTACCTCACTATCAGAACTCCCAGCTCACTGCCTGATATTTTTGGGTGCTACTCTACACCCGGGGCACTATTATTACAGTATAGCAAGACCAAACCCGTATCTTCCTATGTAATTCATATAAGATTACAAACAATCCCAACCTGAGGAAAAAAGAGGAAATCCAGTTCTCCCTTTTAAATAGAGCAGGCAACACTCACAGGGACAAGACAGAGCCCAGCTTTTGAATGAAGGATGTCACATTGCTTCTCATTTTAGTTACACTGTGATTCAGGTATATTAATTGTTTGTAGATATCTAAATTAAGGATTAACTTAAGGAAGCTTTAACTTGATCGATAACAAGAGTAGAACAGTTTAAAGTAAAGTGCCCACTGAATACCATACTAGTGTCACTTCATCTCCAGCATACACAAATGTCACTGTGTAACAGCTCAACACAGATGACAATATAGTATCAACATACCTGGATGGCCAACTCTTTCTGCTCTTCAAAAACACAGCATTGCAATTATAAAGGAATTCTGATCTAGGAAACATCCACCCTGTTTCATACACAAAATGGCCTGGTGGCCCCACTTCTCTACATAAATACTTAGGTGTTGATTTTACCCCAGTTAAAGCAAAAGGGCTGAAAAATAATGAACAAAGACAAAGCTGACAATTTAAATGGCCAAGAGAACAAAACGACACAGCAAAGAGGCTGCAACTTTAGTGCAGAATGGCTATCCACAGATCTAAGTAGGCTGTCGATACAGTGACAGGCCCCAGTTCAACTTAGAAATTGCTTGACTCAACTAAAGAATTAATTTGATTCAACTAATAAAGACTAGTTTAGTCAAAAAAACAGCATTTCAGGGTAGGATCAGTAACTCAAAAAGTCTTAAAGAGTGTAACTCAGTACTGTACAGTATCATTAGTTACACATTTTAGACAAGTACAAAGGATGCAGTAACTACCAGTTCTAGAGGAAGACTGCAGAATGGGACAATTAAGTGTGCATCGTAAGAGAAATCTCTCAACACTCACTAACTCACCAAAATTCACTAATTCACACAACCGCACATAAATGGCTTCAACACACAGCCTATGACCCTGGAAGTACTTTGAGGATGTTTTAAGAGGCCAAAAGCAATTCACACCAGCTGTTTAACATGCCTGCATACAGGCAGATTTACAAAGATGTAGCAGCACAAGAAAACTACTGAGCATCAACTTACAGAATCAGAAAAGTTCATTACATAGCAAAGGATTATACCAAAATAATCTCAAAGCAAATTACTGGTAACTTTTCTACCGGGTTTGTGATCCTATGTAAACACCAAGAAAGCCAAGTAATTTGGTTCAATTAATTCATCATTTATACCTACAAAGGAAAAAACTTCCCTAAAAGTTTTCCTAAAGGAATGGCATTATAGTAACGTAAACATCCCCTAAAGGAATGGCATTTTGTAAATGCCCCTACATAATGGTATCTATAAAGGTGGCAGCACTGTAACTGCTTGACCTAACTCATAATGTTGTCAGTATTTGTTAAGAGCTTAGCAAATACATTTTGCTTTTGTTCAAGCATTATTTATTTTCTTCCATACTGTTCTTTGATGCACATTTGGACATACTTCATAGAATGAAAGTGGTTTGGGTTGGAGGGGACCTTAAAGCTCATCTAGTTCCAATCCCCTGCCATGGGCAGGGATGCCTCACACTAGACCAGGTTGCTTAAAGCCCCATTCAACCTGGCCTTGAACACTGCCAGGGATGGGTCAGCCACAGCTTCCTTGGGCAGCCTGTGCCAGAGCCTCAGCACTCTCACAGTAAAGAATTTCTTCCTTATATCTAAACTAAATCTTTTCTGTTTAAGTTTAAACCCATTGCTCCTTGTCCTACTGCTACAGTCCCTGATGAAGAATCCCTCTCTGGCATTCTTGCAGGCCTCCTTCAGATACTGGAAACTCCTTTGAGGTCCCCACACAGCTTCTCTTCTCCAGGCTGAACAGTCTCAATTTTCTTAGCCTGTCATTAGGTTCTTAGCCTGTCATATTAGGTTTGGAAACCTTAAGTCAAGTTTTCAGATTTACAGGTCACTGATCATTTGCTTACTTGACATGGTTTCAACTGTTACAATAAGCTTAATCTTTCCATCGACACCTCACTTCCTCTCCTAAGAGTCCAAAGCAAGTATTTATGTCAACAGGTCTCTGCCCAACTTCCCCTGTTACTGCTCTATGAACTGTTTGGCTGTCATCACCTCACAACTGCTTCCCCAGCCCCATGCTCACCTCCTATCAGCACTTCCAAGTCAACACCTCTCACCTGCAGAGCTCTCCAGCAGCAGTCCCTCCATCTGAAAGCACGATCTCTACTGCACCTCAGTCTGAATCATACTATATATATGGTATTACTCTAACTATTCTTATTTTCATATACGAGGATGCCTTCTTTCTACCTGCAAAACAGTTAAAGGTCAGTGAAGCTTTTCCCACTTTCTCAAATCTTTCTGCTAGTATTTAATTCACTTCTGGCTATTTGTAGCTAGGTCTAATCATCTGCTGGTAAGCATCTGCTACTGTAAACTGTTTTCTCTAGTTTGTTGGGGGGGTGTGGTGGTGTGTTTTGTGGGGGTTTTGGTGTGTTTGGGTTTTTTTGTTTGGTGTGTGTTTTTTTGTGGTTTGGGTTTGTTTGGTTTTTTTCATGTTTCCAGAGTCTCATTATTTTGGTCAATTTATTTGCTTTTGCAAGAAACTCCCTACTAGTTTATTTCTTCTTGTCTTTCACTCTCCTCTCCCAAGTTTCTCCTAAAGAAAAGGAAACTCATTTTTAATAATCTGATCTCTTCCAAAATATCAGTATTATTTTAAGTAGCTATTTGCAGCATGGGAAGGAGCTTTGCTTTCATACAAAAAGAACACATGATTATTCAAATACAAGTTTTACTCTGGAGGAATAAGTCTCTCCTTGGTTCAGTAATTCATCTTTCTCCACAGACAATCCCCTTGTCATATTTTGTGACAATTATTCTCTTTGCTTCCAAAGCATCTGTGTAGCATACTGGTACTTTCTGATCCTTTGCCATGCAATTCTCCAAAGTGACAAAGCGACAACGTCTGGTTTTCAGCCACTTAGAAGTTTCTATCCAATCCTCCCATCACACACACACTTCTTAACACTCCCTGAACAACGGACAATGGAAAATCTTAAATATAGCCAACAGTCCTTCTAAGGGGTCAAGCATGTAAGGAATTTTATGTCCTAGATTACCTTGTCTCCACCCTTCCCCTCAGCCAGCAAACTCAAACTCGTTTCATGCTATCATACCATTAAATTCATTCTAAGTACTCCTCTCTTTCACCCTACGGGCCCATACCTACTTTTACCTCCTTGGCTATTTCAGGGTTAGAATTTCTACTTCTTCATAGCCATTAATGAAGTGACAGAGCTAAAAATGTAGAAGCCTGGGAATGCGCATAAGTTACTACACGTAACAAGCAAGGAATCTTACCATAGGGTTCTATGCAGATGTAGGTATGTGCAGATTTAATACAGGGAACAGCACACAGCATACAGTATGTCACAGAGGCAACACATGGAGTGAAGAAATAAAAAAAGCAGTTATTCTCTTAGTCTATGCAAGTAGGCTTAGGTTGTCTAACAATGACTACTTACCTGTGCTGAGTGAAAGAGCACACATGACAGATAAAAACTTTAAAGTAATTGGGCCTCTATTGGGTTGGCACGTTCAGTAGGGACTCTTTCAACTACTATGGTTTTGCCTGTGACCTGTTTCCATTTTAACATGACTGTATGTAGGTGACATCAATCAGTCTAACTCGAGTCACTGTCCTCTGCGAGGCACATGCACAAGTCATTGTTTTGCAGTTGATACAGTCCTTAATACTGGGGATAAATGTGTTCTAATGTGATTAGTATATTCTCTGTGCTGCAGGGCTCAGAAATAACAACTTAAGGAGCTCAGAACTAGGTGCAATTTCTGAATTTGCTTCTCATCCTTTCTCTCACTGATCTCGCAACTCAGTCACAAAAATAAGCTCATTTCTTTAATTGCATAACAAAAAACAACAGTGTGTAAAGGAATTTCACAATTTGGCAGGTAAATGCATTCTGCTTCTATGGATGACAATTTATATTTCTTATTTTCTCAAGCTTCTGACTGATATTTCTCATCACAGCTGAGGCAGCTTTTATTTTCTTGGATCCCAGCTACTCTGGGAATTCTGGAAAGACGTGTTACGTGAGAGGCAGTCAACCTTTGATTTCTGTCACTGAACAGGTAGAATATGCTTTTATTTCTGCTGAAGCTGTTTTCCTCTGTAACACTAGGTTTAGCCTTCTGAAAACTCCAATTACTTTTTCCTTTCCAGTAATTTCCTCTGTTTGCACTGACAGTTAATGAAACTAGATTCTGAAACAGCAGAAGCTGAAGCTGTCACAGTTACTTGCTACTATCTAAAAACAGGTTAAGAAGTATAGGTACAGGGAAAACTTAATTCCTATTATTCTTTAAATATTTGGTTTGGAGGATGCCTGTTCAAAAGATGTGTCTGTTATGTGAACAGGTCTTTGACGGAAACCACTCTTTAGTTAGCCTCCCCAGCTACAACTAAGTTCAGAGGCTGCAAAGATCCCTACTAAGGTGTGCAACAAACACATGTATATTATTATCTTTTGAGACATTTGCCTGAAAATACTTGCTCCCAGCTATTATCTTTTAAACCACCTTGTCTCAAGGAAGGTTTATAAATGAAGTGTATCTTCAAATGTCACAGTAACAGCTCCTGAAAAAAACAGGGGTTTCCAGGCAGCTTGTAGTGACAAAGCATCACCATGGTCTGATGGTTCTCACATGCATGTGCCAATACGGATTAAGATTTATGGTTTATGGTTTTAGGTTTTGGGGTTTTTTTTCCCCAGCAAATAAGTATCCAGATGAAAACAAACCTGTATCAGACTAACAGCAATAAAAATACAGTGGAATTGCTGTTGCAGGCAAACTGGGATCCTAAGGATCACATAGAAAGCTGAGGAAAAACATTCTTCATCCTGGCTAAACCATACGCTAGAATTGTAATTGTCTTTTGAGTCTTTATTGCCTTATCTCCAAAGCTTTGATTTCATACGACCTACAATTTTCTAAACCAATGCAAAAAGACAAAGCACCTACCATCACCATTTCGATAGCCCAGAAGCACTGCAGGATAATTAACAGTTCTTCAGTTCTGGCAAAAGAAGTAGAACACACTTTATAGGACAGGGACAGCTAGGTGAAGCAATCTGCTGATGTAGCCATAAATCTCTCTGTACACGACAGGAACTGAGAATACCACTTGAGCCTCACGGATGCAACTTCATCCACATATACCACAGAGAGAAAAATAGGCCTTAAAGATTTAATATGGAAAGAAAAACTAAAACAAGAGGTAAAAATGCACAGACTGAAAATGCTGTAACCCACTCAGAAGATCATGTCATCCAGACTTAAGTTTCACAGTTTGAGTCTACTCTGTGGTCTACTTAGTTTTAGCTTTTCTAATCACTTAATATTTCTTAAGTCTCCTCTTCTAGCGCATAGGAACTACCATGTGGCCCTTTCTAGGCCAGACCAGTACATTCACTTTCCATTGCACCATTTCCTCTGAAATTCCTGGTCTGCCACACTGCAAAAAACAGTAGATTACTGAGTGAAACACAGGATACTAATCAGATAAGAAACAGAAATAAATAAGAATTAAGCACATTAACAACCAAAAGATGGTCCAGCATATGTATCAGTAGCTCAAATACTCATTTTTGCCAAGTCTAACTCCAAAGGAGTGTATTAAAACAGCAGCAAATACACAAGGAAGAGCTGGATCTCACTGCAGGACTAAAGAATATGAAACTCTGCCTATTTCCCCAGAGTTTCATATTTGTATAGACTGAATAAAGTCTTGCAAATACTTGTGAGACTTGGTCACTGACAGACCCATTTAGATACTCACCTAGCAGTGAATAATACACAAAACTCATGAAAGCTCAAGGCAGAAAGGCTAATTTTTTTGGAATAAAACATCAAAAAAAAAAAAAAAGGCACACAAACCTGTTCTTGCTAAGCATGTTGTATCTTCACATTCCCTCAATTATCATAGTAAGTACAAAGTACAGAGTATCAATATCTGTTTAGCATTTGTTCTGTTAACCAAGGCTTGACAGCTCCGGATTACTGACCTAACTAGGACAAGGCAGCTTTTTTTTCCCAGAGCTCTTATATGGAGGGCTAGCACAACAACCAAAGAAGAACTCAGCTACACTGGGGCTATTCTCAAGCATTTCAAACAAAACCATCAATATCTACTGCAGCAATACCAAGCAAGACAGCTAAGTCAGCCTGATCATTTAATCTGAAGGTAATTTATGTAACAGTTCAGTTTGATTTGAGAAAGGGGAAGTAACAGAATTGCTTTGTTTCTTTGCTTAAACGAGAGAAGAAATTGAAAGATACCCAAGGCCAAATTCCCCTGCAAGGTTCATTTTACAGGCTCTCAGTCTTTTGGTTTTCAAAAGCCTGTAACAGAGCTATCAGTTGACATTTGTCAAATCTGACATTATGAGGCATCAAAATTGAAAGCAAAAAGAATGTCAGGCAGATATTTTTCACAGTTCCTGTCTCAAGCACAATTTTAAAGCAATTCTATTCTGCACCACATGACTTCTAAGCAAGGCTTGCCCATCAAACATTCTCCAATTTGGTTACTTACTGCTTTCTGTACAGGCAAAAAACTATACTCATGGACCCATGTAGATCATATACAAAAATATATATATGCATAAAGTCAAGTTGTGAAGATACAGAGGCCAAATAAATCAGCATCTGCTCTACAAACCTGGATCAAAGAGACACCAGATTAATGTTGACTCATGTGGATTTGCCCACACACCACATTGATTAAAAAGATCAGAAAGCATCTTCTTTTAGCCAGAAGGCATTTTAGGATATATGGGAGAAATCCCAACAAATTGGAAAGTTTACTTCCCATTTTTCAAACCCTAAATCACAGAAACTAAGTAGGCAAGTAGTAAACACATACACATATGTGACCATATGTATACACAGAAAACTCCTGTTCATCAGTAAGCAAATTACTCGTTAGCCCTAACAGGCAAATGTGCCAGAGATTCTGTCCTTATTCTAGAAAACCTCTACTCATTCTAGCTCAATGCTGGATGTCTCTATGGAGACAAATGTTACATTTCGTAAGCCTGAGACTAGAACAAACCTGGAGGAACAGCAGTGAATAGCTACACGACAGAAAGCCAGGGGTTTGTATTTTGTTAAACACATACAGACCGAAATGAATTGGGGCTTATAAATGTTGTCTATATTAAAGCCAAATCTCTCTTACTAAAAGACACTTGACTGTAACCATCCCTAGAAGTTACTGTCTAGGAAACATCTATACACCCCAGAAACAAAGGCCATAAAACGTAGCAATTATTGTAATATCAACTAGTCACTCTTAGCTTACAAATCACTCTGAGAGCAGCTGTGTTTGAATACTCCATAAACCTTCCAGAAAAGCTTTTAGCATACTTCAGTTCTGCTGGCACCTCCATTTGTAAGACAGAAAACATTCTCAGTCACATTTAACGGATGATAGATACCTTATCTCTGCTTGGTACCTACTGTTACAGCCTGGAACCAACAGCGTTCAGATTGTGTCCTCTTACACAAATACAGACCTCCACTTAAGTCAACATGTACCAGCCATGTCACAAAACAGCGTCTTGATAGCTGCTAGTTAATCACTGTATAATGCAAAACCAATTTCTGCTTCAAACTGGGTTTTGAGATTTCATAAAGAAATAAGCTTACTAAAATATACTGAATGTGAACAAAACTAGCAGAAGCTGAGACAAAAATAGAAACTACTGCCTAAGGTAAGGACTGCAAGAAAGTAGAAACACTTTGGAAGGAACAGTAATTTCCCCCCGGCTCATTACTTCCCATGGAATTCTACTCTTCACCCATCATTCAGTTCCTAAACTGAATCCATGCAATCTAGGGATAGAAACAGTGATCAATGATTTCATAAGAATAGAAAGACTTCAACTGCAAATTTGTAAAACATTGAGAAGACAGGACAGAAAACTGTGTACCCAAACAGAACTACTGCTTTATCTTCAGAATTACAGTGAAAGTGTAATAGTAACCACAAGCTACAGAGAAAATTACTCTTTCCTGGGATCTGCATCCAGTCTTCTGAACTACAAAGTAAATTTTAACCCAGCAACAGGAAGATTCAGAGACAGAAAGTGTATCAGAAACCCAGCTTTCTACACAGTCTGGAAAAGCCCAAACTATTACCTTCTGGCATTCTTTGGGAAAAGGTAAAGTCAGCTTTTTATGCAGGACATACAAATACACGATTTTACTAGAATGCAGACACCAAAGAGCAGAGAATAATGTATTTAAAATCTTTAGGGAATTGAAGCATAAGGTCTTTGCCTGTTCAAGACAAAAAAAGCCAAACCAAAACTCAAAACCAAACCAAGAGAACCCCACATCTGACACCCTAAAAGCTATAAATGTGTCTTTAATTCTCACTGTACTGTAGTAAGTATTCTGTGCTACTGTGTGTTCTACCAACAGCACCCTGAGGAGCACTTACTGCAGTTCTTAGCTCTTTCATCAAGTTGTCAGAGATCAACTGGCTGATCTGAGAATGAAAACCAACACATCCCAATGCAAGCCCACAGCTTTCTTTAAAGTTCTTCAAACATTCTGCTGTGTAGAAGCAGTGTGCAGTTTCACTGCATCAGTCACGAGTTGTGTTTCATTCAGAAACTGGCGACAAGTTATGCCCAAATATGACACTTGGAATTCAAAAAAAGGAAACGCTCATATATCACCATCTCTACTGGGTGTCAAAATACTAAAAAAAAACCCCAAACCAACCAATACAAGTATAACAAATCTCAAAGTTTCTAACCAGCAGGTCAAACGAGGTGATCCTGCCCCTCTACTCTGCTCTCATGAAACCTCACTTGGAGTACTGTGTGTGGTTCTGGTGTCCCCAACATAACAAGGGCATGGAACTGTTGGAGCAAGTCCAGAGGAAGGCCCTGAGGATAAGGGGGCTGGAGCACCTCCTGTCCAAAGACAGGCTGAGAAAACCGGGGCTGTTCAGCCTGGAGAAGAAAAGCTGTGTGGAGACCTCGTAGCAGCCTTCCAGTATCTGAAGGGGGTCTATAAGGATGCTGGGGAGGGACTCTTCAGTAGGGATTGTAGCAATAGGACAACGGGTAATGGATTCAAACTTAAACAGGAGAGATTTAGGTTAGATGTAAGGAAGAAGTTCTTTACTGTGAGAGTGGTGAGGCACTGGAATGGGCTGCCCAAGGAAGCTGTGGCTGCCCTATGCCTGGTGGTGTTCAAGGCCAGGTTGGATGGGGCTTTCAGCAACCTGGTCTGGTGGGAGGTGACCCAGCCTATGGCAGGGGGCTGGAACTAGATGAGCTTTAAGATCCCTTCCAAAACAAACCATTCTATGATGAAGACTGAAGTACTTAAGGAAACTAATAAATAAACTACAAACTATTATGTCTGTTTACAGGGCACAAAGTTAACACAGGTTCTGCATATATAGTCTCAGTTTATGCTGACAGTAAAGTGGTCGGCTTCACGTTTGGTGAGATCAAATAAGGCATCTGTACTTCATGGGTAACAAAGAACACCTATGGCGTCTCACATGTAGATGGCTACCAGCTACTCTTGAACAAGTAGGTTAATACTGTACTTCTCACCTGATCATCTTCTTCATCCTCTTCATCTTCTGCCAGACGCTGCCTGCCCACTTCATACAGTCTGCAAACTGTATCCATATTCATGGCATCCATGCTCCCTTGATTCTGAAGAGGAGATGCCCACACAGGAATTAGCCCCAGGAATTAAGCTCAATGTTCACATTCAATGCTATATCTGATCTCAGCCATGGAAACATTCCTAAAATCTTTCCCTCCCATTTAGTGGCAGCAGTACGATTAGCATTAAAACCAAGCTCTTTTGGTTTCAAGGACCAGCCCAGGAGTGATGTAGATATTTACTTTCTGCTTCCATCATCTGCAAGTCATGCACTTACTAGCAGACTAAAAACATTTACTGGATCCTTAACGTGCTTTGGGTCCATTCTCACCTAACTGCACACCACTTCTCTATAAATTTGCCTCCCTGTCATATCATTGAACCATATGCCTTGAGAGAATGCTAAAAGCTGTCATACAACAAGAGTTCAAGATGACAGTAGTCTGACCCCAGCAACCACTGCTGCCACATACCCTGAAGTAACATTTCCAATGGCTCCTATAAATGAAAGTTTTCATTATCTTGGCCTCACTACCTTGACAACTCCAACTCCAGGAGTTACAACATGAAGCTTGTCCTCCTACAAATTCTTTACTTGCTTTTTTTTTGTCTTTTAGGATCAGTGGTTCAGAGTATTAAGCAGACAGGATTTTAAATTAGCCACTAAATGTCCATACTCAGGGTCAAGAAACTGCGTACTGGCAACACACTACTGGACAAAGAACTAGACCCATTAGTTAAATTTTACTCCCCCCCTAACAAATGAGCAGTTTCACTCAGTAATTATTGCTTCAAATCCTTAGCTTCTGGGATTTTGCTAGGAAGACAAGTGAAAAAGGAACAGTAAGTGATCCACAGAAAAGCTCCAAGGGAAGCCTCAGGAAGATTACTTTTCCTGCTTATTTGATACAGTGCAAATTTTAATAGGAAATTACTGCTATAAATAGGAAAAAACTGCATTTCTCTATGCTTGTGAAAAGGAAAACCTCTGTACATTTTAAAGTGGGAAATATTTGAAGAAGAGAGGCAAATATGTTTGGAAGTTTAAGGAATCACAGGCAGAAACACAAGACTGCTGTGGGTGGACAAGAAAAAAGATCAACAGCATTTTTACCATCATCAGAACACCACCACTGCTTGGGACATGAATTTAACATTAGAAACTCCAGAATCATCACTTTTGAAGGTTTTAAGAAGAAACTAGAAGTGCTGCACTCAAACCACAGCTACAGAGCCCAGAGTTTATTCTTAACTCCTTTACCTCAATGACAGCCAGATAGCAGTCCTTGCTGTCTGTGCACAAGTCAAAGATATTCCGCTTTACATCGATGGTAGCTGGAAAACATCACAAAACAAACTCAATGGTTAACTGCATATTACTTAATACAGTCTAAAAGCAGGTAACAAAATTGTGGGACAAGGAAGAACAGCTGAAGTGAAATGAACATTTGTAACAAACTCAACCTATAATAAAGAATAGAAATGTTGGAGACTGTCATAAAAAATAGCCAGGTAAGCTCTTAACCCACTCTGCAAAGTGCCTCATCCCTTGATAATACATTTATTGGCTTCTCTAAGCACAGTAAGCAACAGATAATCTTCCAGGATAGATGGCACCCAAGGGACTGAGTTGTGCGCCATGTCCCCTTTCACAGCAAACTTCACATTTGTTTTTGTCTGTAGCAGCAATTAGCCTAGCTACAGAAGCTTTGCAAGCTGGAGGCCAAACTGACAGCATTTTGAACAATCAGCACGGAGAAATGCTGCTGGGAAAAGGGGAGGGCGGGGAGGGACTTCCTGAAAAGGGACCAAAGACATCTTGACCAAATGACCTACTATCTTAGATTATGCCCTACTTGGAAAGATGAAAAGAAAATAAAGCCAAAAATGTTGAATGGGAGCAAGTAAGACAGTCACACACTGAACAGGATATGATACTTAAACCTATTTCAGCGTTAAACCCAACTCCCACACTTCAGTCAGAGCAGGTCATACCAGGATTTTTGTCACTCATGCAAAAGAAAGTAGGAAGTGAAAGTTACTAAGCAGAACTTTCAACAAATTTTTAAACCTCCAGACCAAGCTATTTGCTTCTCTTTTACTCTTACCTATGGGTTTATAATCAGTTGCATTAAATGTCCTGAAAGATGAGCCAAAGGGACTTCTCATTCTCTCCTCTAGAAGGTCATCTTCATCATCTGCCTGCAGCATAGCTGATACAAAGGAAGATTATTCTACAAATCCACCTTCCATTCGTCATCATCATTAATCAACTTCAGATCAAGACTCTTACATGAATTTTCTTTTTATTTAATAGCTTGGCAAGATCCATTTAATGTATACTCTTCAGAGCTGCCTTTATTAATACTGCAGATCACTGAAACTTAATACAGAGGATAAAATTCTTCTCAAGCATCATCAGATCTGCCGTTATACACATTTTCCTTCTCAATAGGTTGATTTTTAATCTCACAAATGAGTTGTGATATTGCTGATGTTAGAAAAAGCTGACTTTGTCAGCAACACACATAGCATAAATATCCTGTAAAAAACAGTTCACACATGCCAGTAAGGCCTGAAGTGAGACAGACTCTCTGAAGCTTCCAATTTCACAGAACAAGCATTTGCTTATCTCAAACTAGAGGTGATCAAGGACAGTAATGTGAAACTGAGAAGTCCTACCTCCATACATAACTGTGCCAGTATAGTTGAAGACCACACGACACTGGTCCAGTGCAGGTACTGTGTGTAACAAATGAAAAGTTCGGAGGTCCCACTGAAAAAATACAGGCTAAGGAGCAACAATCAACCAAAAGTCTCTATTTCCTTTTCAATACAGCATCAAACAACTGATTGTGTTCAAGAAACACCACTGCCACCCTCTTGCAAATATGACAGAACCAGAGCCAAATTCTAGCACCACAATCCCTTCCATGCATTCAAACAAAAAAAGCTCTTATACTCAAAATGCCATTCCTAGTTATGAGAAGTTACTGCAGTAGCTTCAAGGTTGATCTTGGTGTGGGATAGGAAGAGAGCGGAGGTACCACACAATCAATATATTACTAAAGAAAATCTCTCTTGCTCTCTCTCTGTGTTAAGTATTTCCTCTAGGCTGTATCAGAGGCAGAATCTAGATTTAAGTTAGCTAGCTCTGACAGCGCCTACTTACTTTAAAGTTCACAGACAAAACTGCTGTTACCATTCATAACCTGTAACACAGCAGACCATTAACACAACTTCTGCAAACAGCTACTTGTTGTCATGGTTTAAGCCCAGCTGTAAATCAGAACCACGCAGCCCACTTGCTCACTCCCCCTAGTTCTTCCCCACCCCGCTCCCAGAGGGATGGGAAGGAGAATCGAAAGAATGCAACTCCTACGGGTTGAGATAAGAACAGTCCAGTAAGTAAGGTATAACACAAACTACTGCTGCCACCACCAATAATAATAATGATAAGGGAAATAACAAGGGAAGAGAACACAATCGCTGACCACCCAGCCCGACTGAGCAGCGATCACTCCTTCTGGGTGTCTCCCAGTTTACATCCTGGGCATGACGTGCTGTGGTATGAAACAGACCGTTGGTACAGCAGGCCTGATAACCAGGACACTTGTTTATCAACATAAATTCTTTACATCCAGCACAGCATTTACCAGAGTGGCCAAAAGGATACAATTTCTGTGTTGACTATGACCTCTAGCCCATTGGGATGGAAAACACCACTGATGGTCATGTTGAATTTGTCAAACTTGTGGATGGCTTGTGCTGATCTGACATCCCAGAGGACACCATCATTTAGGACAAGATCATCAGTGGGGTTAAAAGTGGCACAGTTCTTCTTGTAGTTGTTGGCAAGATCTGGGTTAAACAGAGTCAATAGCTTGTTGCCAGTCTGAATATCATAGATCTTTTAGATTAAAAAGAAAAAGAAAGATTAGTCACAATTTGTAATGTACCTGTGCCTAAGATCAGCCCATGTTCCCCCTTCTAGATTGTTTCCAGAATCACCCCATTTCCCACTTTGCTTTTCTATTTCAAGTGAGAGTGTTCCAAAGACAAGCCTTCCCATCAGATCTTCATTTGTTTTTCTCAGCTGGAACCTAGTCTCACAACATGTTTTGGCCAGTACTTAGCTTACTGCAGGTTCATTGATGTATTTCAATACAATCAGGATTAGCTCCAGAGAAACTAACCCCATTATGAAAAGTGGGCTGTGAAGCTGCAGTCACAAGGTACCACTTAGTCAGAAACTGTTTGGAAATGGAACTGCCTTCAGAGCAGATGGTATTTACAAACACAAAATTCCATGCACTGAAGGGAAAAAAAGCCAGAAACTGTTGAAAAGGAGTTAAACTTCCTGAGCTTTGTCCCAACAAACTTTTGTAAGATAAAAAGATAAAAAGGGCTTCAACTAGTACAAAGGCTTTATGACCATCTTCTCCTGTAAATTTGACCTGTACCATCCCTCAGAAACTAGCCCTCACTCAAACCTGAGAGGAAAACAATCTCTAGAATTAGAAAACATATAAACACACAGTACACAAACTGATCTGACTTAAAACAAATCAGAGCAGTATGTAAAACCCCACATAATTTGAATAAATTACATTCCATGACAATTTCTTATGCAAATACTCTCAAAAGAGACAGCACCTATAATGAATGTAAATTAACAGAGAACAGAAGCAGAGGCATTCTGAAGCCTGTGTCTGTCACATTTGCAGGTATCCATATAAACCACTACATTCTCTGGAAATAATTAAAAAAGTAAAATAAAATATTAATTAATAATTAAACAGTAATTAAAAATTAAAATACCCAAAAGCAAGTGGCAAATCTGGGGGGCAAAAGGAGGACATTTTTAATAGGCCATTTCCCACAGCTGTTGGCTGAGCTACTCTTTACAGTGGAACTTTTATTATCATTACTACTGACAAATAAGGCAAAGGAGGCAACTTCAGGCACTGGAGGGGAAGTGGGGGAAGGGGAAGTCCTGCATGATCTGTCTCAAAACAAAACAGAGCAAATACCACAACTGGCTGGAATACTAACTACAGAGGCAAGACACTGCACACAGTGTGCTACATTTGGTTTGGAATGGTCAAGTTCACATCCTTAGACACAGGAAGAAGTTATTTGACACTTTCTAAGCTTTCTTCTAAAGCCTCTTAGTTCATCAGTTGCACAGAACATCATAGCACCCGGATCTGTATAAATGTTCTCTGAAGAATTATATTCTTGTCCCAGCTTCACAATCATGACACTTTGCTGGTACTTACATGGGCAATGTCTGCTTTTGTGCCAATGACCCTATCCTGAGAGTGCTTGCTGAATTCCACATAGTGGTCATCAGGGAAGGAATGCCTGTAGATAGAGTCAGTAAAGAAGTAAAGGAACTGAAGATTCAAATCACCTGTGTGAACCAAGCACTACCCCAACACCTCCAGCAGAGGTTTCAACAATTCAGAAAACTGAAAAAGTAGAGAAAAGGCTTTGGCAGAAAAATATCTATTACAAATACAGCCTTTACAGCAGACCTGTAAAAATACAAGCAGCAAATTCAGACTTGTCATAAACAGGGTCTGCCATGAGCATAACTCTATTTAGAGGACTGAGCAACAAACAGCACCATGAATGTTCAAACACACATGCAAGCCTGGGGGACATGAAGCTTTTTATCTGACAAATGCCCCCTAGGTGACCTAAAACACGTCACACCAAAACTGTTGCTCACAACTAAGGTAGACAACAGTCAAACCTTATAAAAGTGAAGAACCTTCCACCCTTTTTTTTTTTAACAGGAAGGAACAAATGCTAGTACTGAAATCACATTTAAATAGCTTTATTCAGGGCTGAAATAGCTGAAAAAGCTGCCTGTACCAAATAAAATAGGGAAGATACTCAACAGAGGAAAGGGAGCATATTTTATTTTTTCACAAGAGACTTTGAGAGCTGTGCTGTAATGTTCTTCCAGAATTTGTTCTTCAGAGTTTCTGCCTATATTGAATGGTTTTTCTAACTGCAACATACTCCACAGCTGGCTCAGAGTATACCTACTTCATATCAAAGACAGACTTCATTCCCCACAACGCAGACAGAGGCTGGCTCCATGTAGCAGATGTCAGCAATAAAGATCCATCCTGTATTTCCAGTTGGGAGTGGAGGGGGAGGAAGGGAAAAGAATATCAGGGAAAACAGAGGTTATCGTTTTGCCTGTACACTTTAACTTACTCTTACAAGATGAACTTTGGAACTGTAGCAGATTTTGTGCTTATTAAACTATTCCTATGAGGATAAAGTGTAGGTATCTAATACTATGTATAAGAGAAAGAGCCCCAGGCAGACAAAGGAAAATGTTATAGATAACAATGGGAACCCATCTACGATTTTAATACATAAAATCAGGATAATCCATGCCTGTATTTTGCTGCCCTGTGAGTGGAGTTCATTCTACTTATAATTCCTTTTATTTCTTCCTAGAATCATCCCCCAAAAGATTTATTTCTCCAACAAAAGGAGGTTATATAAACTCTGATACCTTATCTCACATTTATTGTAAATACATAGTCAGTTTAAGCATTTTTCCACTTCCAGGCATATATATTCATTACTTATGAAGGCACACGGCAACTGTGCTTCTTTTCTATTATCATAGGAAGAAAAACAAGTATTAATTGTAGAACTCACAGACAGAGAGCATGTAAGTATGTAACTACTGCAAGTACTTTAATGACAGGCATTGCAGCCCACCCAGCAGTGCATTTTAGATTTACATATCCAGATGGGCTCACAACATACTAGGGGTTTAGGCTGTGAGAACTTCTAAAACTCAGAACAGGTCTTTGATTACTCACCCTGGATGGCTCAAGGTGCGTGATGGCAGAGTTATGGCAGTTGTAACTGGCCTCTTCCTGTCCACCGAACACATTATAGAGTTTCAACTGCCCTGTGCAAGTACCCAGCATTAAGAATCGTTCCCTTGCAGAAAACGCGCAACAGGTAAAGCCACTCTCATCCTCATTTGCTTCCCTGAACACAGAAATCGGCCGGAACCTGGAGAAGGCAGAAATATAAGGGTCAGCCAAAAGAGAAGAAAAGCAAAACTAAAATGCTGCGTGATGACATTAAATCCAGTCCCTAAACGTCATGTAGGTACAAGTTACAGCTTTCTTCTAGGACAAGCTAAGTGTCAGTTTTAAGACTAGTACTCAAGTGAGTATGTTGCAATCATGTTTGCATCATTTCAGGGTCTGTTTTGCACTATAAAGTACTTCTGTTAAAGGACATCATTAAGTTGAAGCATTTTGAGGCTGCCTTCAAGTTTGCATTGATGGAAAACCTGTAATGCTATCACCTGGGTAAGTAAAGACAGCCAGCAAAAAATTTTCTCACAGTTCTGAAACACTCAACACAAAAAGATACAGGACATCAGCCAAGTCATCTCCTATCATAATTTCCCAAGGTCATACTGGTTTCACTGTGAAGATGCTTTCATCCATGTGTCACCTTTATTTTTATAAACTTTACATCATCTTCTAATATAACCTCAGCAAAGAAAGGCCACAGAAAAAGGTTAACAATTGTGGTGCTGTGGATTCAGCTGCAAGAGCAAAACATGGATTCCGCTGTCCTGCATCTGTCACCCAACCAACCTCAAGGCTCTGCTACACTCCTCCATAAAACCAGTGTTACATACCTTCCAAAGGAAAACAAAGAGCTGTAAGCTTCATTAGTCAATGTTGCTACTGAACTAAAGTGCTACTGGAAATAAAATGTGCTTCATGTACTAAGGGTCAATGTAAGAGAAACAGAACAACTTCTGAAAAAGCTTTTCAAGGCTCTCCCACTTGTCACTGTTGAATTGAAACACTCCTCTTCAAGGATAGTCCTCTGTGGGACTGCACAGCCTGAATCCAGGTAAGGCTTTTTGTCACAGGATACATCCTGAGAGGGATCAAGAAACATTTTTCTTCCTTACCTGCTAAATATAAGGTGTCTATCAAAGCAGCCACCATCCACCCCTCCGTACTTCGGAAAGGCTGCCCTGCGGGTCAGCCGTGAGGTAAAGTTAGTTGGCGCTTGGCGCCTCTGTTTTGGCTCAGGACACTGGTGGGGAGTAAAGAGAGAGAAAGGGGGACAGGTGGCAACAGGGTTCTTGCAGCGGGCGTGCTGCTCCCTAAGGTACTCTGTGATTATACTGTCCAGCGTGGGTGGGGAAGGTAGGTGTCTGTCCAACTGCTTTTTGATAGCTGGGCTCTGGCTGTAGGCGCCATGGTCCGATTTTTGTCGCAACACTCTGATTTTTCTGCCATTGCAGGGAGATGGCCTCTCCCTGACAAAACTAATCCTGCCAATCAGAGGAGAGTTGCTGGCATAAGAAGGGCCTGGAAGAGCAAGTGGGCCTTGGGATGCAGATGGCCTTGCCTGAGCGTGGACAGAGGCAGCAGTGGAACCTACAGATGTGTGGCTACTTAAACGGGCTGAGATGCCATTAGCTATACGAGGAGTGCGAGGCAGGGTCACAGGAGAGGCAGCAGCTGCAACAGGGGTGAAGGCAGATGAATGAGATGCTGCAGTCATAGGTAGATCAGCCTCTTTAGTAAGGATAGATGCAGTTTCTCCTAGCCCTTTGGAAATGAGATGGTTCCGAATCAGAAGCAGCAGCTCCTTCTCAGGAAACGTGATCCTTGACTGGGCCACCACATCTGCTTTCTGCAATCGAGCCAGAGACACATCTGTGCCAATCAGCAATGGCTTCCCCGAGACGCGCTCTATCAGCTCTGCAGCGTATTTGCAAAACTTGACGTGCTCACTGCGCTTGTCCTGGAGCACCGGCTCCTTCATCAGCTGCTGAATTTGACAGCTGCTGAAGAGGGGCAGTTTGCTGATGATCTGCCGGACAGTGCTGCTACGCGAGAGCCCCACCAAGGCTTTGCAGGCTAACGCTCGGATCTGATCTGCGTCTGTGATAGGCATCTTTATAGACAGCAATGACAGCAGCACTTTGATGCCATTGTTGGACTGTACCACATTCCACATCTTGGCTAATGTGTGTTCACTGCTCTTGGGGGCCTGAGGAAGCTTTCGCCGAGGAGTTCCAGAGATGAATTTGCCAATACTGGAGATCCGATTATCTGGGCCGCACACACAGTTGATGATGATCTGAAGGGCTGATTTCTGAATCTCAGCATCATGGATGAAAAACTCACCCTCAGCAACTCCAAGGATGATACTAATACCTAGTGAGGGAAATAAATAGCTTCTTTAGTACTGTAAAACGTATCTTACACAGTTCATCAGAAAAGTAAGAGAGTCTTCAACAAATTCATGGAAAAGAGGTAATTCTGTTTTCATTCTGGGAATTCCTGCCATTCTGCCAGTAAGTGTAAGATGTATTCTACCTCCCTGGCAAAATATTTTCATACACTGATGCTCCTTCACTTCATCACCAGTAAGTGGTCAGTCTTTCAGAGAAGGTGATCAGTCATGGCCCAGGAACACAAAGCCTGGGATACCCGACACAGAGAAAGATGCACAGGCATGCCTCTGATTCTTACTGCAGAAAGCAACTGTCTTGTATAAATACTAATGAAGTAGAAACAGAGAGGAAAGAAGTGGACCCCGTTACACAGGAAAAACAAAAACAAAAAAACCAACCAACACCCACATCACAGCTTCCCAAGGGAGTCAGGCCTGGCAAAGTTCCTGTTTGTTTCATGTCACTTCAGAAGATCAAAACCCTCATTCAAGAAAGAACTGGTGTTTTGTCTAGAAAAAGGATTTGTGCAAAATAAATTCTTTTGCCTATATCTATATTCTGCCTTTTTCTATTCTTAAAAAAATAGAGCCAAGCCCTAGTTAATGCATAAGCCCTAGATTTGATCCAAGCACATCTCATTCATTTGCATACTGAACCTGCAGATAGCCATTAGAGCATAACTTAAACAACCATAAGTGTTCCTCTCCCATATTCTCAGACGCCATATCCCCAGGAGAATTAAATTTCTGGGAAGTTCAGGAACCTAATACTCCCATTGCAAAAGCAGATTTGCCTCCATCTGTATTTAATGAGCTCTTGAAAACAAGTGCAACTCAAAGACCAGGCCTTCAAATCTGTAATCCAACCACAGTGTTAATCATGACACAATTCTAACCACAATCTGCTCTCCCATTTATTTGCATCCTTGACAATAACTCTAAATATATGAATTATTTTAACCCTTGTCTCACTGTAGGTAAGAAACAGCCAGCTAAAAAATACGTAGCAGAAGACAATTGATAAATAAGTCATAAGGACCATATTCAGCTTACCCACAGTGGAAACCGTAGATCCAGCTTCATCTAACACATCCACAGGTTCTGCCAGCTGCAACTGGATTTTAGGAACCACAGTCAGGATGGCTAGTACATCCAAAGCATATCGTACTGTGTCATTCCTGGAAGACAACAACAAAAAGACTTCTTAGAGGTATACATAGATAGTTGTTTCAATACATAACATAGTATCCAAACTATTCTACTCCACAAAATCAATCCCATCTGATGTATTTAATGGCGCCTTTTCATTTTAGCATGTTTCACTTTTAATGGGCTGATCTCCACAGAAGGCAGTGCTCACGTGCACACCATTGCCTGCAGTCTGTCAACATTTATCCCACACTGCCCACAGGCTCCTAAAAGCACTGTCAATCTCTATTTATATAAGTAAGAATGTTAAGACTTATCTACAAAAGTACTCTAAATTAAGCTTCTAAATCTAACACAACTCTACATCTTAGATGGGAAACACTTATCTAAAACACAGTCACAGTCAACTAGGAAGGAAGCTTTTCTGAAGTGAAGGGAAACTGTTCAGCAGTAGAACAGGCAACTGTGATAGGAAAAAGGCATTGAATCAGGCACCAATTTAAGAAAGACACAGGTGCGTGGAAGATGAAAAGAGCTGTTAAGCAAGAGGCAGGAGAGCAGAATACAAGAAAAGGGGGAAAGTTTCTAAGCCGGTGTGGGAAGGTAAGAGTTAATGCAAGCAGCAATTAGGGAACAGCTGCAGAGAATAAAAGCCAGGAGAACAGAAACTACCCAGGAGAGTGCAACCTGAGAGAGGGAAAGGTAGGCAGGGGACTGCAGAAGCAAAACAGATTTCAAGGCTTTCAAGTTGAATTAGGAAAGGAACTCCTGCAGGCAGCAGAAATACGGAGGGGGGAGTCCTGGTGACAAGAATACTGCTGATGACAATTAGTTACAGCAAACAGTGACTCATCAGAACATATCTCTAGAGATATCTCAGTTCACTCTGGGAAGCAGATGGTCATTAGGATAAGTAAAGACTGGAAATTTGCACCCATCCTCCTTTTGAACTGGGGACAGGATCCTAATGGTATTCTGTCACAGTTCCCTTTCTTTTCAAAGGATGCTGCAGATTTTTTGGGTAGGGAGACGGGGGGGAAAGATAACAGAATATTGTGGTGCTCCCACAGCTTGTTTGCAGCCAAGACAAGGGAGAAACTTAAAAGTGGAGCATCATAACGTGAGCCCCCCTAACACCATGTTGACTTTAACAGCTGGTTGCGTATCTACTAGGAACATGAACCTGAGCAATTCACAGTAACAATCTTCAGTCTTTTTCCTATCTTGAATACTGTGTTGTTGCATATTCACACAACTCCTCTGTACAGTGGCATCTGCTCAGGAAACTTCAAATACCAACAAATCGAAGTGATACACAGTGTCCTTTCAAGTCAGCTAAATTTACTACATCCAAACAGACATTCCACCTCTTTCCAGGATTAAGAGGTCTTGATTTCATCCTCTACTTCAAAGGTTTTTCAGTCTAACAAAAAGATAAATTATGAGACAGGAAGTGGCACAGAACTGTGATTAAGCTCTACTATGATGCCGATTTGACAAAATCAAAGGCTTGAGCATTTTGGCTCTTCAGAAATCCCTCTCTACCTCAAAATTTTAGTCCTGCTTTCCACACTGCTAACTTTTACAATCACTGTGTAGCTACAGCACAGGCCCTAACAACGCTAACCAATATGTGCTATCAGAAAGGTAGGAAACTCTCAAAATGCAAGGTCCTGCCCAATAATTGCAACTTACTGCACTCAAATTCAGTACACAGCAAACTGCTCACCTTGCATAGTAGGTCTTCCAGTTGCATGCTATTGAAATGAGCTGAAGCATGAGTTGGACACAAGACAACTTGAGGAAAACCTCTGCTGGCTCCCAGAAGAGCTGTGCTGGACCATATTCAATCAGGAACTCCATCATCTCTACAATCTGCTCATGCGTATATGAACAGGCCTGTAGGGAAATAAGTTAAAAGCATTAGAAGAGATCACAAGGGTTACAGCTTGCACTACAATATTCTGTTATCAAGTCCCCCACTGCTGGGATTTAACCAAAAATGACATTCACAAAGAGCAGACCAGAACTGTCTCTTGCAGATTAAGTATTTACTGTCTGGTTTATTCCCCAATTAGAAAAAAATACAGCAACTGTCACTATGATATACAATAATAAGCTTAAGAATAATATCCTTTAAGTTTCTTTGCAGTTCTACAAGGCTTAGGCCAATTTAAGAAATTACATTAAATTAAAACTCTGCTTAGTAAGCTTTTAAGCTATTAACGTAGTAGTCACTAGACTAGCACTCAAAATACATTTCTGCTAAAGCACGAAAAAGGCTTTATATATATATAAATATAGAATAACAATTAGTTTCTAAGTTCTGACTACAAAACCTACTAAAGAAAAAAAAGGAAATTCCTAACAAGCATTCCTTTCAATAATTTAAATTACATAAGAAGGCAACAGCTTATATGCATTTCTTTAGTTACCAAAATAACTGATTTTTGCAGGAACAAAAACCCCCTTGTGTTTTCTTATTTCAGCTCTTCTACAAAAACATCATAAATTAAAGCAGAAACCACAGGTAAATGTGCTCCCTTAAAAACAAACAGCCAAAAATCACCTTGCAGGGAGATAGCAGGAAAAAATAAACATGGCCAGGACAAGAATCTTCCTGATCGTTCCTAAAAACAATGGTGTACGAAAAACATTTCTGTTGCCATTATAAAAATCAAACTTATTTCTAAGTTTTCCAACATTATGCATTTTCTGTACATAAAGATACTGCCCTTTCAGAGATTAAAAGATCGAAAATCCCACAAGTATCAAAAATAAACCTGCCTTTAAGTTAAGCTTTTGAGAGATAGAAATGGCACCACAGCAGATGACCAGGATGTATCAAATTATTACTTAATCAAACATAGTTCAGATGAACCTCAAAGGCTCTTCTATATTTTCCTATTGTAGTGTCATCCCACAAGGCAGGAAAAAAGTACAAATAAAATCCCTATCTCTATAAGTTACACACTGCCTAGTTATTCCACTGGCTTCCAAAGACATCCACATATTCCTGCAGCTTAGACTCACTTGAAAAATGCAACCACCATGTTAATTGATTGCAACATGCTACTCACCTTGTAGGGGGGCTGTGGATGGACCAGAATGCCACCCTCAGTACGCTGGAGTGATTGCTTCACCTGTTCAAGTTTGATAGCAAGGTGAGCCTCAAAGTATCGACGCAAGGCCATGCAGGTGTGTTTCCCAGTTTGGCGACTGGCAAAGATCTCATCATCACTCAAGAGGGCTCCTTGGTCTTCCAGGTTTAAGATCTCAAGAGTGCTTATCTTCAGGAAGAGGTTGAATGTGAGGCAAAAAGAAAGTTTCATCAGCTCACTCTTCAGGGGAAAAGAAAGCACCTACAGTTCTCAGCTGCACTTGCACTAAACCCAAACAACTTACCTTGCATACAAGACATACAGGCTCTCTCTGAGAGCTGACAAAAGTTGGCTGAACAGAAAAGGCTATCTGCATATAGCAAGTCTAAAAAGAACCATTTCCCCCTACCTATGAAGAAAGAAATCCAGAAGTTACATCAGTGTAGATCTGGAGGCAGTGTTGTGCCTAATATTACTATACTACACAACACAAAGTATGCTTACACCCTGCAGTGACATTCCCAAGTTAGATACAACCTAAGCTATTAGGACTGCGCATTTTTTTGTACATGGACAGAGTAATTTGTGCTCATAAAGGTACACACAAAAAGTTGTACTTCTCCTGGAACAAGGCTGGATTTGTCTGCATCCATGTATGTGGAATGGTGAGAAACTTCTGAACTAACATTAAGCCACCACTGTTTGGGTAAGTACTGCTTAACCGAGTTGTACCAATAAGCTCTTCAAAGGGTAGCAAGTCTCTAGTCAATAATCATATAATAATAAGAAAAATGATAAAGAAAAAGGGGTCCATGTGTACGTTGCTTCGAAAACTCATCCCACCTTTCCATATCATGAGAAGCAAGAAGAGAAAAACAACCAAACAAAACCAAGCAAAAGAGCAGAACTCTCCACAGCTGCCCTCTAAAGGGTGCAAAACCTAACATAAAATCCTGTTCACTGTATAAAACTACAAGTCTTACCAGGTTAACCAGACGCCGAAGGCCATCATGCCTGTCAAAGAGCTCCAGGACAGCACGGAAGGAGAAGCAGATGGAAAAGAACATAGTAGCATGGCAGCATCCCGAGGCATGGGAGCACTCCATTAGCCATAAGGTGTAGTTTACTACATCTGAAAGCACATTATGGGGATGCATGCACACCTAGAAAACAAAATAACATTCTTGAGAAGTACTTCAGGTTGCTGAAGAAAAACTGTCCAAGGAGAATGAGGGTTCTTTAAGGGGCAAATAGAGGACAAATATCAGTTACTTTTAGCTTGACCTGGGACATCTCAGACATGAAATAAAAAGTCCCATTTCCAGACTAGCAAAAGAGAGACCCTGTGAGACTAATAAAGGCTATGATGTGGCAATGTAGGACTAGCAATTGGTCCACTCCCTGACCATTACAGTCTTAGTACAGTATAACTCCAAAGAGTCCTTTTACATGCCACATCAAGCTATTCAAAGTATGCTTCACTAAAGGCAGAGAAGGAAGAGAAGTTTCCACTGAAGAAACAGAAATTCTTCTCAGTGTAACAGTATCATATACAGTTCTAGCAAACTGGGGTTGCATGGAAGTGTAGGGGAATTGCAAATCTAAAGCTTGACTTTCTGTGGCAATAGATAACAGCCAGTCTTTTTGTTTTCTCAGATGATGCCTCTGAGACGTGCAGACCATGTGTTGGAACTGCACTTTTGCATATGTTTGTTAGCTTCTAACAATGAGGAACTTGGAACCCTCTGCCAGGGTCAGCGCCAAGAGGAATAGCACAGAGAGCTGAAGAACTGGCACCAGCTGCCAAATGTCAAGTGAGCAGATTTTTTTGACTCTGCTGGTGTTGGACATATTCAAAGAATACGTTGCTACCAGGTCAGCCTTGGTTTCACTTCCAAGACCAGAGGCTCGGAATAAACTACAAGACAAAGGACTGCCCCTTGAAACTTGCTTCCTCTGAAATCCAAAGACAAGAGAGGAACGTACCACAGAAACCTGCTCTACCTTGTATCTATATTAGCAATAACATCCAGCAAATGAGTTGATGTCACTACAAAACAGCTGCAGGGTTTCATGACATGGCCTGAGGAGACAAAATCCTCACACAGCACCCTGCCACAGCTTTTGGTTACCCTTTTGAACAACAATGCAGGCAGGAAGTGGAATCAGGAAGAAAAAAAGAGAAAAGGGAGCATACAGTGTTTTCTCCTGACAAAGCTCACAGAAACACCAAAGCAGGTTATATGCCACCAGGATCCATCTTTCTGACATAGTGGGCAAAAAAAGTGGAGGGAACATTATTCCAATTTCACTTTATTGCCCTCATAAGTGAGATCTAATAAAGGATACAGGCAGCCCTGACCAATCACAATTACCAAAAGGTTTTTGAACACACTCGTACAAATGCCAACAGAATCCATACAGACTGAGCCTTAAACAACCACTACTAGCCTAGTTAGTATGTGCTCAAGAGCGTTAAGCTGGTTAAAATCACAACACACACTCAGACATCATTAAAAACTAGGAAGATATAAGCAGAAAAGTACAATTACCAGTTTAACTGCTTCAATTTTCAGCTAAAAAAAAACCAAACACAAAAAACCAAATAAAAACCCCCAAGCCCCTAGACAATGCCAGGGACAGGCCAGGAATGCAAAGCTATCACTCAAAGCAGAGCAGAGCTGCAAGGCTTTAGGCTACAACTTTGCAGTTGCTTTGAATGTTACAGCATGATGTTCCCATATGCCAGTACTAATGCTCTCAAGCTGAAAGTTCATCTCTTTTTACTTGGCACGGTAGCAACTTCAGAATAAAGTGGATTGGTTCATAGCAAGTAAGTGCTGCTGCCAGCACAAAAAAATAAAGAAACAGAATCAATGTTTAAAGTGCCTGGGAAACTGAAGCTTAAGGGTGGACTGCCAATATCAGCCTGTGTAAAGGGATCTTGCTGGAGAAACACAACTGGACTGAGAGGATGATTTCTTTAAGACTTTTTTTCTATGTTAAAATATGAAGTGAGGAACTTCAGCTTCATGGTCAGCTGTTTTGACACTGATAAGCTCAGGCCACGGACAACCTTTAGTGTCATTTCACTTGATTTCCTGAACAATTCAGACCAGATGTACACTGGTGTTCTGCTGCACTCTAGCACCACCACAGAGGCTGCGCTGCTGCCTGGAATCTGACTTGAGGTATGTGTAACACTGAAGCTATCCACACTGGGACTGTGCGTGGAAAAACACAATCTTGGGTATCCATTGGAACAGCCAAGAAAGGAAAGGCAAATGAGAATGGGGGAGGCTTTTTGGTTTTGGTGGGGTTTTTTGAAGAAAATAAAGGAACAGCAATGAAGGAAATGGGTGATAAAAGTATTGAGACAATGCTGACAAGACACAGATCTTCAGTTAACTCCGTAGGAACCAAAATCCAAACTCTAGAAACAAAACACTTAAATACACCATTATTTATATACTACCTGCTACCTGCACATACCAAAGTCTTCTATATAAATTTACTTTTTAGGTTAGGAGTTGTTTGTTCACTGTTTGAACACAGGTAGAAACACTAAGAAACAACACAAACTACTGCTGTTAGAGTAAAAGCATGCCTCTTACCCTCTCCATGGCATCTTGATTGTAAGATAAATAATACAAGCACATGGAGACCCCTGTTGCTGCCATGGAAGGACGAGGAATCTCCAGCAACTTTTGCACTCCTCCGTGAGCAACAAACTCCGTTGCAAACTTGTTGTGCAGCAGCAATGATGCCAAATGCTAAGGAAGGATAAAAGCAGATTAGACTGGGATTCTTCAAACTGTCATCAATTCAATTCCCCACCCCACAGAAAAACAGATGGCAGAAGAAACACATGCTCTGTGCTTTGTCCACCTTATTTCCTCCTCCCATTACATCTAACTGCAGAACATAGTATTTATCCCAATAGCAAAAGCAAAAAAGACACCGTAACTTTGTATTACATATCTTGAAAAAATACAAGAAAAGCAGAGCAACTTAGAAACTATCCAATTAGCCACCTTAAGTCTTCCTATTCTTCTCATACTTACCCACCATTACCACCAAGAAATATTTAAATTTGCATTCACAGTTTGTAAATGCCACATTGCTGGCAAGAAGAACGTTACAAAATAAAGTTTAAAGGCTACTGTTAAAAACCAAAGTCTGCAGCTGCACTGAAATTTACTACGCGCTCCTTTTCCGTATTACCAACACCTTCAGAAGGAACAGTAAGAACCACTGTAAGTCCCACCCACTCCCAACTGAAATAATCTATAACTTTGGTAGGAATGCTGCTCCTTGGAAATAAATTCTCCGAGAAACGACAGTGAAACGAGGAGACAGATGACACTTGGAGGATCAGAGGCACAGAAGTTACCACGACAAAGGGAAGAATACACAGAAAAATACAACTTGTGCTGCTGCACTGCAGGTTTGGCTTGAATAAGGTTATTTTTATGGTTTTGTACCCTGGGGAGGTAACCTCAAAGACTAATCACACAAAACTATTGTATATCAAACAATAAGCTCAGAGATGTCATGCTGGGGCTTCTGGGAGTAAGACGCTTATGCTTCTTACCCCTCACAAATGTCCCAAGAGAAGACAAGCAGTGGAACAACTCAGGAATGCTGTCTAAGGGCAGCAGGGACACCTGCTTTTGCTTTTTACCAAAAAAAGAATTTTTATCTTCTTCATTTAGGCAGATGGCAGGAGAAATTAATGGCACTTCCTGCACAAGTAAGATCTTTTCATCCCTTCCCCCCTTTTTTTGATTTTAAATACTTGAGAGCTATAAAACCAAAACCACAATGCATTCAAGCTGAGTGAAAGCCAATTCCAGGGAATGCACACAGGCCTAAAGAAGGTGAGCATTTGCCTTTGCCCCAGGCAGTAGGCATACATTCAATCCGTTTACAATGTTTACGGTCCATTTTAGACCACAGGCATTATGAAAGTAATTTACCTTAAGGGCCTCAAAAGTGAGCAGCACATCGTTGGTTTGCTTCAGGTCGATGTAGTACATCATCAGGTCCCTTGATCCCAGTTGCATAAAGATGGGTAGCAGCTGAGAAAAATAATGGGAGACTAGCTGAATGTTTCATGGGAAATACAAGATCTCTTTTGGTTTTTACTCTCTAAAACCCCCAATTTTCCCCTATTAGCAGATACCTGTTATGAGAGGTCAGTGGTAACCAGCTCCATCCATAGGAAGCAATAAAGGTTAACAGACCTCTTGTAATACATCTGCTGACTGCAGCAAGGTGCATGACAGCTGCCACACGGAAATCTTAAGACTCTCCTTCAAGTGCGGCTATGGCAAATCCACACAGATACCACCCTGGCGATAGGTTCCACTTTCCATCTGTGCAAAGACAACTACCCAACAACTGAACAGAAAAAACAGGAGAGCAGGGCAACAAACCAAAACCCTTTGCATAATTCTTTGTGTAACAGCTTTATAGTATTAATTCCTATTTTTATATTCTATTATTGCTGGCATATGAAGTAATCCAGTCAGCATGCAGGGTATTAGGGGGATAATGGTTTCTTCGGCTCTCACAGAAGCAAGGCACACACGTGCACACACATATAACGTACACCACAAAGCAAAACTGTGTTGCTTTGTTCTATTTCAAACTAAGTTAAATCACCTAAAAAAAAGATCAGGCAGGAATAAAAGTGGCCTGCAGACCTATGCTAACTTGAGGTTTATGGTTAAGAGGAAAAAAGAAAACACACTTTGGTAAATCTGGCACTGCCCAACTACTTTGTCCATGTAAGTAACAAAAGCTCTCAAAAACATCTGCATAACATCATAAATCCTGCAGAGCTTAAAACCACTTCATTTTGAATTTCAAGGTCATTATTTCCTCAGACTTTTAACTGCAGGAGCCTCCCTCATCCTCCAGAGGAAAGATGTCTGCATTTCAAAGTGACTTGCCCTGTGCCATCTAAACCATCACCAAATTTAACAGAAACCAGTGATAAAATACCTACTGCCATGCTCCAAATACTAGACCACACACCTGCTGGGCTCCAGTTTGAGTATTAACAACCAAGTAATACTCAAACCAATGACTTCACAAATTTGAAAGTCATCAACAACTCCAGAAAGGTTACCAATCTCCTCCGTATCAGACAACATCAGAGCGATACGAGAGTTCTGTAAATCTGTCTCCACAATACCACTCAGCTCTGTCAGGAGAATTCAAGCACAGGGTGCTACCTCCCACCTTCATGTGCTCACCTCTTGGTACTCTCCTAAGGGAGTCAGGTACTGAAGAATTAGCCTCTGCTCTATGGCGGGAGTCAAAGGGTAAAGTGTATAATTAGTGCCAATCACCCACGGGGACATTTCTGACCAGCTGCTGTTGGACAGTTCAACAAACATCCGCTCTGGTTCTGAAGTGGAGAAGCCCAGCTTCTGCTTGGCCTTCCGGAAGCCATCTCTTTCATGCTGTTTCCCTGATTTGCTTTTTCTCAGTCCTCCATCATCTAGCTTTGTAGCAGAGTTTACTCTGCTACTGGTCTTATGACTTGAATCAAGATGAAAGGAGATATCCATATCACCAGTAACTTCCTCTTGCTCTCCATCTACTGCCATCTCCCCATAATCCATATCCACAGCTTCTTCATCTAGAGGCAGCAGAGGATCTGATGGCACTTTCCGAGGACTGGGACGCTTGTTTTCTTGTTTTGTAGTCATTTCAGTCACCTGGAGCTCTCGTAGCCGTCGAAGCACCAAAGCCACCTGTTTCACAAAAGCAGCATGCATGAGAACACACTTCTTGCTTTGATCATGCAACTCACACTGGCTATAGTTTTTGCTCTTAACATACAACCAACCCTGCAGCATAAAGTGTGCAAATAAATGCTGTGGTGTACATTTGCCCAGAGAAATAATGATTTCAAAGTGAATAAGAAAACTCCAATCCTTTTTGCTATAGCCACTTTCATTTTAAAGTATTGGCACCTCATCTCCTGCATGAGAAGGAAGTGGTTTAAAAGCCATTAAGAGCATATGAGCTATATTGGTGCTAACAGAATCACATACCAGCTTGCATCATCCCTCCGTTGTCTCTGCCTAGCCCAAAGGCAACATTCCCTTTGAAAACAGCAGCTTTGACAAACTGCAGATCCACAGAGCCTAGAGGTCATGCTTTTTACTTTTAAAGGCTTTATCTGTGCAAGAATTAGGATTCACCTATGCTTCAACACACTGTACACTGTCCTGTGAGACAAATTTGCCTATCCTACTTTCTAAAAGTCATTTCAATTGCTGGTAAACATCACACAGAATCAACACAAAACTGGTAAAAGATTTAGTACTGAAGTGAATGAAATTTCATATTAAGTTGTTCCGATTTACCTTTCATTTTAAAATCCCTGTGTCTGGTACATAAATCACAACATGTGACAGCTGCAGATGTAAAGCTTCTGAAAATGTTTCTTTAAGGAAGCTATGAACATGAGTCCCATTAAAAAGCATTATTTGCCTTCTTTCCTAGGTTTCCACTAGTCTTCTTAGCAAAACTGGTATAACAGAATAATCATGCTGCACACCCCAAACTCAGCAAACAGGGGAAATCAATCAGGAAAGGATGGAAAGTATGAGCTACTGACTCTCATAGATATTATAACAACCACTTTAAGACCCATACACTAACTCATGCATGTGAGCTCCCCACAAATAAAATAAATAGAACCCAAACAAGGTAAGGGTATCTGCCCTCTAAAAAGGAAAGTGATGGAGAGATCATTACCAGCTGCGAGTTCTCATCCCTGTAATTTGCAGCTATATCTTGGTTTTCCATAGCTCCTCCTAATAGCCCCGTTGCGTATGTCCTTAGTGGCTGGTCGGCCTCTCGTGCCCACTTAAAGAGATTTTCAACTATGCCTTCCTAGAATGAAGAAAATAAGGAAGCAATTCCAACAGTTATATTCCATTTCTAACTTCTCAGTCCCAGGGAAAGCATCTGCTGGTAACAATTCTTCCTATCTCTAGTAATGACCAGGCTACATTTCCTACCTATCATGTAATGAAGCAAAAATATATGAAACCAGAAAAAGAAATAAATTAACATTTTAAGCTGCATAAAACTATTGCCAGGCATAAGATCTTTGGAATCAGGATTTGCATATCTGCAAAAGCACTTCTGAAGACCCCAGTCAACCTACTGCCTAGAAGGCAGCCAAACACTACAGGTATAAACTGATGAGTCGAAACAAACAAGCCCAAAGCTCCTGTTGGTTTCACCAATATAGAATCACAGAATCACAAAATGGTTTGGGTTGGAAAGGCCTTTGTTGTGGTTTAAACCCAGCCGGTAACTCAGAACCACGCAGCCGCTCGCTCACTCCCTCCCCCAGCCCCTGCTCCCCCAGGAATGGGGAGGAGAATTGAAAGAATGTAACTCCCACGGGTTGAGATAAGAACAGTCCAGTAACTAAGGTACAACACAAACCACTGCTGCTACCAGTACTACTTACGTACTGGGCATGACGTGCTGTGGAATACTACCCCTTTGGCTAGTCTGGGTCAGGTGTCCTGTCTCTGCTTCCTTCCAGCTTCCCCTCCTCCCTGGCAGAGCATGAGACTCAAAAAGTCCATGGTTGGAGCAAACATAACACTAAAAACATCAGTGTTATGTCAGTGTTGTTCCCATGCTGAAAGTCAAAAACACATCACTGGAATACAGGATTAAAATGACTGCTACTGCTGAACCCAGGACAGACTTTAAGATTATCTAGTTCCAGATCCCTGCCACAGGCTGGGTCACCTCTCAAAAGACCACACTGCTCCAACCTGGCCTTGAACACTGCCAGGAATGGAGCATTTACCACTACCTTGGGCAACCTGTTCCAGTGCCTCACCACTCTCACAGTAAAGAACTTCTTCCTTATATCTAACCTGAACTTCCCCTGTTTAAGTTTAAACCCATTCCTCCTTGTCCTATTGCTACAGTCCCAGATGAAAAGTCCCTCTCCAGCATCCCTGAAGGCCCCCTTCAGTTGCTGGAAGGCTGCTAATAGGTCTCCACGCAGCCTTCTCTTCTCCAGGCTGAACAGTCCCAGCTTTCTCAGCCTGTCTTCATACCAGAGATGCTCCAGCCCCTGATCATTCTTGTGGCCCTCCTCTGGATAAATCTCCAGCAATTTAGCAGATTTCAAAGAAGCCACATTGAACTGACACCAAGTAGAATGGAATATGGCTAAATCTTATGTTTCACTAAAAGTTTACTAAGTCTAAATTGAAAAGTCTCAAATAAGCAAGCTACCTGGTGCCAGAGGAACTCTTTATACTAATGACTACTCACTAGCCAAAAGAACAATTCTCCATAACGTCTGGGGAAGAGAGAAATGCACGCAAGTATATCAATTTGTACATATGAAGATCTTCATGTTAAATATGGTTAATAATTTTAATAGCAACACAATCTGCCAGGCACCTTTTGTTAACTAGGCTGGATAAGTGTTATCTAAAAATTAAAGCAGTCAATTGAAAATACAATGGTTTAGAATGAAAGATTCCTTTTTCACCTCATTTTCTCTCTCTAAATCACTACTGGATTTTGACACATTACACAACACATCATTATCGTGACATGAACACTGCACATAATTTGAATCACAGGTACAATACAGTAAAAAGATCAATTAAAAGTAATAAGGAAGATATACATTTCAATGAAAACTCTCAGCTTACAGATTTTTAAAGAGTAGCCTGTTATATATTTAAAGAAAACTGTATTATTATTTAAATGCCCTGATGTCATTAAAAAAAAAATTAAGCTGATGAGACACAAGGTACCATGGCCACCAGAGGGCCTCTTCCTGGCCAGAACAGCACCCTCTTGAACCCGATCCCTGACCTACCCTGAAATCTCCTGCATACATACAGGAACCCAAAGGGCCATGACAGAACTCTGTATATGCATAGAACCACAGAATGGTTTGGGCTGGAAGAGACCTTAAAGTTCATTTAGTTCCAGCCCCCTGCCATGGGGAGGGACACCTTTCGCTAGACTTGGTTGCTCAAAGCCCTGTCCAAACTGGTCTTGAACACTGCCACGCATGGGGCAGCCACGTTACCACGTCCAAAGAATAGTCCTTAAGTGTAAAACTTAAGTGAAAAATACACTTTCAATTTACAGAGAGATTTAGTCTGAAAGCAAGCTATATCCTCTGTAAGTGGGGAACAATTGTCTTGTTATTTTTTTTGGATTAAAGCTTTGCAGCCTTAGCTTTTGGACAGATCACAAAGACCTCAAATTAAATTCAATCCTTCACAAAGGGAGCACATTATTACCTCATTTTATCATGCTTTAGAATTCACATCCATATTTCCAACAGTAAAGAAATTAATTTAGACTTTTGTATAAAGCACTACCTGATTTCCAAACTTCAGAAAAACATTGATTTTTAGATGTGGAAACTGTGGCTCAGAAGTGAAATCAACTTTCTCCTCACTTTCAACCCTCTGTGCATTACTTCAAGAAAACCACACTTCCCAACATAGAGAAGACTGGTTCAGCTGTCCATCACAGCTCCAGATAATCCCCACAAAGCATGTGGATTTCAGACTGCTTAGTTAAAGTATGACTCGCTTATCACTTAGCTCTAATACTGCTATCGCTCTGCTGTAGCTGGGGATTACTGGACAAGACTCCTACGCAAGTCTGCGCACCCTATACAGCCTGCGGCATTCACTGGCCTATAAAATAATTTGAACGACATTTCCCAAAACATTACACTAAGTTCCAGCTCCTCTGTTTGAATCAGCCCTGTTATACCTTAATAGACGTGAAATACCCAAGATTTGATCAGTTGAACGCACCAAGATCAAAAAAGCTGTGAACGGATTGTCTCACAGACACAGGATTTTAATGTGGCTTTTCACCAGTTTCTCCTATGGGAAAGACCATTGTAGTACATAATTCACCAAGATTAAAAAACAGGCCTTAGATACCTTTTCCTGAAAGACAACAGCTGTTTCCAGTCCTGGCATGATATCCAGAAGAAGTCGGCAGGCAGCAGTGTTTAATGGAGGTTCTCTGCTTGTCATCACATAAGCGTTCACTAGCTAGAGAAGATCAAGAACAACACTGGTTTGAAATTCAACTCTGAATAAAACCAGCACAGTGAAAAATCTTACAACTCCCACAGCAGCAAAATGATTAATTAAGAAATGTCAGTATGTAAGCCCTGGATCTTAAGATAACCAAACCTTAACCTGCTCCCTCCAGTGCCACAGAAATTGAAATTACTTCTCAGAGAAACAGGATTCCCCTCTGCTGGGCACCAACTAAATACCTATCTTGAACTGATCTGTAAAGACAAGTGCCTATAAAAAAATTGCTGTTTAGTAATAGTGTAAACACAAAAATGCAGTAGCTAAATAAATTCAACATAAAAATAGCACATTTTTAATGGCATCTACGTTTGCTTATCGCTTGCAGTTTAAGACAGAAAGTTATGTGCAAGCAACCTGTCAGAATCTTACAGCAATGTCTAGTGCTTGCAGGAATGCAAGGCTACCAAAAATTCTAGCTAGTAACTCATGTTAGAGTATAGCAATGCAAGAGGAAAGTCAAACTCTTGCCTTCTAATTCTCTGTATGAGTCTTCTAGAGCTGACATAGTCCTCTGCTCCCACAGGCAGTCCAGCATTTCCAAATATTCTGAGACAAGGCACTGGAATCAGTGGTATTAATTTCCCCTACGGAAATTTATTATGTTTTTAAACTTGTATTAGAGGAACTATGGCTATTTTTAAAGTGATTGATAAGCCTTAAGAAGAGCTAATTTAATTGTTACTACACACATTCCAGCACTCCTGAACAGCTCATGAACTTCCCCTTCCTTGAGTCCCTTTAACAGTAGCAAACCAGTTGCACTTAAATCCATTTTAAAAACCACAGTGACGGAAGAGCTCGTCCCTACAGCAGGAAAATAAATATTAAATAAGTAGCGAGGTTAACCAGCACAGATTAAACAAAAATGACAAGGTGATGCCAGGAACTCAAATCACAGAGCAACACAGAATTGACAGATAGAGTTCTAGAGCAAATCTTACTGCGTTCATGAAATCATCATTCTTGAACAGTATCCTCAGTAAGTGACCAAGCATGCACTCTGGGTCTGCTCGACCTGTGGGAGAAACAGGAAAAGACTTAGCCATGTACCTCAAGATGTCAAGATTAATACTGAACTGCTATCTTCAGATTGGTTGTGGAATACTCTAGTTAGCCAGACCTCTCTCAGAAGGAGAATTACAGAAGAAATCATATGAATTACTCACTGACTTGGCATTTTTTTCTAGCAGGCATTCCATCCCTAGAATATCTACTAGTCAAAGCACAACACATTTTAGCGATCCAATGGTATCAAACTGTCATTTTCATACAGTGACGATGCAGATGTCAGGCAAAATGTTCCAGTAACTTGTAAATAAGTCACCTCCAAAAAAAAAAATCCAAGGATAACAAGATAAAAAGCATAAGCGGCTGTAAATCAAAACTGCCAGATATCAGCACTACAGCCCAACTACCCAGTGCAAAAGCAGTTTCAGGCCTTGGTCAGCAGTGGGTACATTCAGGGTAAAAATTGTTTACGCTTAAACATGAATTACCTGGTATCCATTGTGACAGAGTTAGCGCTGCCAAAACCATTCAGGACATCTTACCTGGGTGTCGGTCATCAAATGGGTCTGGATCCCCTTTGCGATATTCTTCAGTCTCTTTCTCAATCAGCTCGGACATTCTGCAGAAGGAATGACATCAAATAAGCAGAATTCACACCGGGACTTCTCCTACTGCACAGCTCCTCACAACAGCCTATCTGTCGAAGTGCTCATCAAGCTTTCATTTGAACAGTATTCAGTGCCACTAGTGGATTTCTGACTGTTCACAATACAGGGAGAGAAAAGAGACTTGCCACTAATATCTCATTCCCCCCACTGCTGTTCCAAAACATGCTGAACCCGTATCAACGTACCAGTGACAGCAAAAGCATGACACTTTGGGGGGCCAACACCTCTTACTTACTCATGTCAGAGTCCTGGTGATGTTCTGTGACACAAACAGCAGAGAACTAGAATAAATAAAGGGCTCGAGTACTACTTCTCAACATCACATAGTCTTTTTTTTGCAGCAAATCAAGGCCTTAACAGGTGACTTAGTCCCCTCTCCTATTCAGTCTGTGCAGGGGCACCTGCTCAAACTGCCTAAAAACTTTTTGTTATTTATGCATATTATATTTTAATAATACTGCGTGATAGTAAAAGTATTTAATATTTACTAGTGTTGTGTAATCTCTGTTCAGCATATCCCTTCAGCTCCAACAAAGCTCAACTTTTTTGCATGTGCCAGTTACTGTAAGAGGTAAGACAGAAGAAACTCAGCCAGCTCCCTATTCATAGACCTTCAAAATACATTAAATGCTCTGCAGACCAGGGTTAAAAAACCACAAGAAGTCCTATGCTCCAATTCATTTAGAATGGGCAGTAGGGGAATTAATTATTACTTTTATTTAAAGAAAATCAAGAAGAGGGAGATTATCTCATGGTCAAGCAATATGTAATTCCATACTCATCCCCTGTCTTTCTCCATAAAGTGTTACAGCAGAAACATATGCAGTTTGAGGGCAAATAAAGGGCTATATTCAAAAAACGGTAGCAAATTAAATCTTATTTCTTTGGTATAAGACCTCATTCCCTCCCTCCTACTGAAATCTAGAGTAGGGTGCAGAGTCTATGTGCAGCACAACATTGTAAAACAAGTTCTTAATACCTTGAGACCAGGATTTAATACAAGGGAGGGAGAACCACTGCAAAAACATTTGTCTTTTGCAGAGGATTTCCCTTACAGAATGCCATGGACTTCTGCTCCATTCTGGTTACTTTCCAGAAAATACCCTGTGCTCCTGCAGACAGTTAGAAGGAAGAATGTACTTAGTCCTGCCCCTGTGAACTACACTGACTTGCGCACATGACAGAGGATGGTGTTACGAAGCCTGCCCAGATTGCAGAAACAGCAAATTAGCTCATCGGGAATGAGCAGAGAACTTTCCTGCTTGTCTCTGATCTGACAATTCTCTTTCAGCATACTGTTTATCCTATGGGCTTCTAATATTTACTTTTAGTAAGCCTGAATGTGAGGAGATGGAAACTGTGTCCCTTGCTAACAGGTGGCACAGCTTGAGCTCTCACGATTTGCTGGCAAAAGCAAGCTACTCATATACTTCTCTGCCAGCTCCTCTTCTTTTTTTTTCCATGGGAACTAATAGCTTGAGAGGTGTCTGCTGACAGACAACTGGGACAAATGGGGAGTTGAGAAGCTGCACCCTCAGCTTGTCAGGTCTTTTTAGGCGATAATCAGCATTTTGATAATGTGCCAGAAAGGACAGACAAGCAGCATGGAAAGTGAGCATAACATTCTCATCAGTCCATCCTGTTTAGGTAGGCAGCCAAGCAGCATGCCAGCTGAAGCTGCCAAGTGGTTTCAGGGACAACATTATCACAGCCTAGATGAAACAGGCTTGTGAATCACCAGTTATAGTGGGGTTGAGACTATTAGTCACAATTGCTTGAGCAAAAATAAAAAAGCATCGCCTCTTTAAAATTTACTTTCAAAAAGGAAGAATAAAAAAGTAAAACATAGGCTTGTTTACAATACCCTTCTCTTAACTAACACGTACAAAAGTGGCTTGTGAAGTCATTGGGATTAATCTATCTAGATCAAAAGCTTTGTCAATTCCCAGCTGAAGCAGCAGAAGAGTCAAACAACAGTGGTACACATAAAAGCATGTCAACCTTGCTAGGCTCCCAGGATCTACAGGGCATAATATAAAGCAATCTTAATATTGCATTAATTCACCGTTAATGACCAACCTGAGCCTTTACAACAGATTGCAACAGCATAAGATGCTCTAGGATCCTACACCACAACACACTTGGTTTGTGGAGATGAAGAATGATGTTAAGCTGCCGACTTACTCCCTTTTTGAAAAAGGCTCCAGAGATGCAGTAAGGATCTGACCCCCAGGATTTGCCAGAATGGTAGAACACAACTTGCATCCAGACTATGAACTAATGCTCTTGCAAGACCATTTCAATTTACAGCATTTTGAAGACTACATATACACCAAATATCTGTTGCTTGCTGACATGCTTTCTAAACTTTTTCAAATCCCACCTTCTGACACTCCAGAGTTCATAAATTCAGGAAATTGGCTTATTTGGAAGTGACAATCAGCTGCGACCTATAAGCCACGCTGCTGTTGTTCTTGTCAAAATACTCACTACTGCCCTTCCACATATGCTACTTCAGCATCACATTCAGCAGATCCCCATCCACACAGAGAATTTTTCTTCTATTTAGCTCAGAAGGAGGAAGGAAGTAGAAAATGTCACTCACCAACAAGCATGACCACAGCTTCCTCTGCCTAAAATAATATTCAAGGGCATTACTCTGCATCAGGACACCAGCAAGCTGCAACTGGGGATTCCAATTATCAATTCCAGCAAACTCCTTTAAATCTATGCTGTATCTAAACCCCTCTCCTTCAGACAGACATATGGCTTTCACCGATACCTGAAGCACTGTAAATCCAACTTCTGCCAGAGCCAGTAGATCCCCTTGTTATCTACTGTAAAAAAATCTGTATTATCTCCACTAAAGTCAATACGCCCAAGCTTTCACCATCCATAACCCCTCTTCCAGCTGCACAGAAACCTTAGAGAACCAAGGGAGTTATCAGACTTGTCTGGGCATAAGTAATGTATGGAACTCAAGGAGCTGAGAGGGAGCAAGAAGTGCCAGACTGCTATAAACACAAGAAAAGACATGTTTAATTTAAATGTCTTTAGATTTCTTAGACTATAGTAAATTTCTGCTGTTTATGCCTGTAAGAAAAAGCCTTGAAATAGCACATATGTTTCCTTCAAGACAAATCAGACAATACACAAAGATACACCAAAACATATCTCACGAATTTCAAGAGACCTAGTCATTTTCAACTGTTCAAGATTCCTTCCTGCTGCTCATCTCTCTCTTCCGTGCTGCTATTTTTAAAATGGAGCAACAGCACCCTAGTGGTGCCCACCAGGTGAGGCATGGCACAGATCTGTGCAAAGAAGCTTCACCAGATTCTTGCTCTTTCCATCCAGCGCCAGCTCAGTATCTGTGCACTGACTTGTCTGACCAACAATGCAGAACAGAAACCTGGATTGCTCTTAATGTAGAAGTGCAGTTAAGTCTCCCTGCGTATACTAGGCAGGCCACAGGTCTGCCACCAGCAGCATGAGGAATTGGGTGGAATTTCTGTGAGTCTCCTGTTAAAGCAAGAGTCGTATCAGTTTATCCAAGACACAATACAATTGACAATTCAAATGATTCTCTTGTAATAGAGGAGCCCTTATAACTAATGATGTTACTGATACCTACACAGCTCTTTATACTTATTTATTGGTACAGGGAACATTTTTCTCATACATACAGTACAACACCAGTCAACCAACATCCAGTTTAAAAATAATTATTCAAGTTTTAATATTTCACTTTAAACATGCCCTATAAGTTTCAATATTTCACTTTAAACATGCCCTATAAGTTTCAATCAGGTCTTTTCAACACAATCTCTTGAATTCATCCAAGGAGTTGCTCTCACCTTTTCATTTAATCTGACCAATGTTACTCAACTCATAAACCCCACACCACTCCTCTGATGAACAATATTCTCATAGCTTTTGATCTTTAGCAATGTTTTACAAGCTCTGGGTGAAGACACCAAAGTTATTTCAACCATTTAATGATTCCCCTGACTTCTATTATTTCAAGGAATTTAATTCATGTTTTAGAGACATTCTGTGTAAATTCTGTCCAATATAAATCTTATCAAAAATTTTGTGTATTAAACACCACACTTATAGTACAACTTCCAAACTAAGAAAATCAATTACCAAAAGGTAATCAGGTATGTAAAAATCTCAAACAAAAACATAGTAAAAGCTGCTGTCAAATATCTTCAGATATTCAGAATTAGGAATTTATTTAATAGATCTTACCTGGTGAGAATAGGAACCATGTCTTGTCCGCTGCCATGTTCTTTCTCCCATTGCTCAAGCAAAGCAGTGAGCTCAGCCTTGGAGTCCACATGCCCAGATCCTGAAGTCATGGCTTAGCCTAAGGCAAAGGTAACACCCAAAAAAAGAAGAGAGGGGGTGTAGAAAAATGAGCAAGAAATCCCATACAGTTTCATTACATTAATTGAAATAATCTAAACCAAAGTTTACATGTCATTGGGAAGAGGCAAGTCAGCAACAAGGAGTGAGAATGAGAAGATTAAGTGACTGCTGAACTTCACTTTCAAAGTTGGAAGTTCCTTTTTAGTCTTTTGCCTGAAGAATAAAGAACAAGCACACACTTTGAGCACAAGTCTTAACTGGTGTATGACAACCCTAACCATGATGGGAAGAATGCACCTAACCACAGGCGTGCTCAGTACTGAAGCTTTTTAAACTCTGTCTTAATGCCATGTTAGCCTTTTGCTGCTGCTCAGGGATTTACTCAAGAAACAACCAAGTTAGGACAAGAAGAGCATGATCAGCATCATTCTTCCAGTTTAGCACCCTCCAGACAGCTGTGAAAGCATCAAGAATCATGTTAGCTTCACACTGCCAAAAAGGCAGATGGCAGCAACTCTGAGCAGCAGCAGGCAGTGGAAAGAGCACCAAAAGAGCAGGAGGCAGGAAAGAGCAGGTTGCTGCATTGCTACTTGTTCAAGGGTTCCAGCAGTCAGCGATTCTGGTAAGAAGGAAGAATGCTCACAGGAGGGAGCACTGGAGCAATTACTTCAGGTTTATCAGCATTTACTTGCAAAACAGCAACTGACAGGAGATTTATCTTCCCATCCTCATAAGTGAGATCGCGCTACAGTACTGAGAGACTTGTCAAAGTACCATTTAACAACAGGAACTATCACTCTAGATTCTGTCAAAGCCTCTGAATTTCCACATGTCAATTTTCGTCAGTCTGATAAAGATCTTCTAGAAATATTAACAGGACAAACTAGAACAAAATCTTCCCCAAAACGCTGCCAAAGCTCTTAGTTTCCAACCTGACAGACTGAATGCTGTGAAGAGTTGTAACTTCTGGAGGATGGAACACCCAATCCGAATTTATAAATTGATCTTGTATTGGTGAGGGGAGAGAAGGAAAGACCAAAGCAAAGGAAATTCTTTCACATCCAAAACCGCACAAGAATTGTCAGCATTTCATTAGCTATAACATGGCCAATATCCATCTGCCATGAGATTATATATTCCTTTGTCATAACTGACCCAGAGAAAGAACTTCCCAAACCAATGTTAAATACAGATCTGTTTAAGAGTGATATACACACCTGCTCCTGAAATACATATTGGTGAACCAGTCAAATGACAGGCTGTAAAGGGGGCCACAGGTCAACTGAGACTAAATAAGAATTTATAGCCCAGTACATTCTGAAAACCATGGCCATGTTTAACCCAGTGTTAGGTAACTCCAATGGGTTAAAAACCTTTTCTCCCTCAGGGAACGGATGAGCAATCCTGCAGCTCTACCTCATGCTTCATAGGTGCTTCAGACTTTAACATACTGTGACTGGGGAATTAAATGGGAGACAAGAAGTGAAGATCACCTGCCTGAAGATGAAACTGACTAAAACTGCACAAAAATCATCCCCCACAGATAATGGAAAAATAAACCTGCAACTATAAGACATCCAGTGTGAAGAAAACCATTTTAAGAAGTACTTGATGAAGTGAGCATCTGCTACCAAAAAACCTACCTAAGCATAAAGAAAGATGACGTTTTCTAAATGACAAGTAATTATGATTTTATCTGGAGCATTCATTTTTCATTCATCACAAAATCAGACTGGGGAAACTTGATGCAGATGCATAAATCTCTTTGGAAAAAAACCCCCACTATCTATATGCGGGCAACAACACATAAGACTGTACACACACACTGAAACACCCCTGAAAAAGAAAACTATTCCAAGCTCATAAAGCCCCATTCCCTTTTTTATTAACTGAACAACACTTGCCAGCAGCACTTTTGAGCTTTTAACTATACAGATAAACATCCAGACAAATCTACTCAGCCTCAGAACGCAAGCGCCATATCTGCATTCAACCAGTTTAGACATCTCCACCTTCAGTCTACAGCCAAGGGATACAGAATAAAGTGCCTTGTGACCCCAAAGCTTGTGTAAGGCCTGTACAGGGCCTCCTGCAATCTGAAGAATAGCTTACTTCCCCCAACAACCCTGAATTGCTCCAGCTCGAAAATAAAAAAGGTCCAGCAATACCTGCAACAGGACAACAAAGTTCCAGTCAAGAAGACTATGGGAAGTGCTCACATTGCCCTCTGGGACACCCTGTGCTACAGCATAACCATGCAAAACCAGAAAATTCCCAGCTGTCCCTAAAACCTGGAGAATTATCTCACTTAAAGTACATTATGGGTCTAAATAACTGGTGCTGACACACAACTGTTTTCCTGAAATGAAGTTAAAAAACATAAAAACATCACACTTTTTATAGGTACACAGCAACAAAAGTAAATGCCTCACTAAGGCACCTCAACTATTCCAAAGGCCTATCTCTCCCAACCTATTCAAATCAATTTGACTGTTCTCCATGCAAAGAGCAGCAACAGTGAAAACTACCTCAGAACCATCTGCTTCCACAGTTCTCATATTAATACACATTAGCAGCAAAATATAGATATCTGGACAGTATATTATAGCAGGTAAATAACTTTTTAAATACAAACCCCAAAGCAACTCTTAATGCACTCACTTTTTGCAAGAATTCCATCTTAAATCCAAGTGAAGAACTCTTCACAAAGGGACACAATCAGAAATAGTATGAAGTAAACTGGAGCTGTCAGAACCATACCAGCCTGTTAGAGGGGAAGGTCTGCGAGAGCAGCTCAGACTTTCACTATTTCCTTTGTGCAAGGAATAAATCAATCTTAAGTTGCCTTCCAGGAACAAGCAGAACAGGAAGCAGCAGCAAGATGGGGAGCAGGTATCTCACTGGGGATTTAAATTCATAGGGGCATAATTTATCTTTTATAACATTTGGAAACCATGGCCTCTACAGATTTCAATTACAACATGTAACAAGCTAAGGATTGGAGTATTTTTTTTCCAAACACCATTACTGCCAATATTATATTTAGAATCAATAGAACTGAAATTAAAAAAAGCATAAAGCACTTTCTCAAAGGATCTGACATTGAAAGACATATTTACAACCTTAACTATCACAGCAAATACTCCCACTGAAAATCCACGTTTCAGCACTTGATGTCACTTTCAGGTTAAACGCTACCTAGTACCCCAACATTATAGCAGAGATTTTGTGAGCACTGAACTTAGATGTAAAAATTGGACAGAAAAGGGAAACCCAAAGAAGTATTCAGACACAGATACTTGGAAGTACTTGCTACTCACAGGGTTCTAAAATCTCAAGACACCTTAGTACTTGTGTCACCATAGTCAGACACCTCTGAACGTCAGAAACCCAAGTCCCACTGACCTCTGACTTCAAACTTCAAGAAGCTCATGACAGTTCAGGCAGTTCAGCTTCACCCTTTTGTTCCTCAACATATTTGAATGTTGCACTAACTGCAACACTACTCCAGGTCATTCACTTACTGACTTTGTGTTGCGTTCATGAAAAGGACTGTGAGGCTCCGAACACACTGATTTCAGTGCAGATACACATTTTAAAGCGTGAAACCTCACAGGTGAAAATAAATCTATTTGTAAAATCTGAAATCCAACAATTTGGTTACTTGAGAAATAAGTGCAAAATCCATATTTTAGCAATCGAAAGAGAAAAAAAGAGCCACATAAACCCACAAATCATCCCTCAGTGAAAAAAAAATCCTAAATTTAATCAACTCTGTAGAAGGACTGCACATTTAAACTGATACATGGACAAAAATTACACAAGGATTTGTACATCCACATGGATAGCACCAACTCACATTTTAATAACTACACTGTGACCCAGCTTAAACAATCAAGTTTCATATTGTTTCTAAGCATGATTTTATGTGTGGCTGAGGACACAACACAGATGAGAAATCAAATATAATAATATAACACTATAAGAGAAAATTAAGAACTTATGATTGGAATCTATTTAAATACACAGCAAGCTGAGCAGTGTACCTCTATGTTCTTCCATATTTATAACACAAATAATTCCTTACTTTTTAAAACAATTAAAGTCTCCCTTTAATCACAACTATTCTTAAAACTACAAGATTCCAGACAGCTATCTGCTAAACCTGTTCAGTCTGAAATAACCAAAGGTAATGAACTGTCATGAACTGCCAACACTGAAGTTCACTTGTGGAAGGAAGTATGCCCCAAATTAACAAAACCTCCACAATCTACGGAGCATAAAATCCTGGTTTGGTGTCATATACATGGGAAGTCCTCACTGGTTCAGCTTCCCGCTGTAACCTCTACCAGCGCCCCAGTTTGGCTAGTACAGAACATATTCCTAGTGCTGCTTTAAATATTTATTTTTAAAAGAATCAATTTCTAGTTTTAAGGCCAGAGAAAACCACAGAGTTATTTAGTTTCCCAGAATTTCCGCTTTTACAAACCAAACTTGGAACTATGGGCTGCTCTACCAGGACAAGAACAAAAACCAGGAACAAACTTCCGCTGCCTACGAAAAGAAGGCAAAAAAGAAAACAACGCTTTGTTTCAACATCAGCTCCCCTCTACACGGCTGGAACCAACACCACGAGGCCCGGACTTGCCCTGAGGAGAACTGGGCCGGGGCAGCGCAGTGACAGCTCCGGCGGGGCCCGGCGTCGCAGCAACGCCTGCAGCCCGCCGGAGCTGCCCGCCTGGTCAACGGTTCACTGGAACCCAACCGAAGGCACCGCCGGCGCTGCCCGTTCCAAGGGGAGCTCTAAAGGGTAGCAAGGGGGAAGAGGGAGCACCCCAAACCGAGGTACCAGCCAGCCAGCCTGCCTGCCTGCCTCTCAAGCCGGCCCAGCGAAGCCCCGCACGGACCGGCAACTCTGCAGGCCCCGGAGCAGCAGAAAGAGCCCCAGAGATGGGAGGCAGGGGGCGGGCCGACCGGCGGAGCACCGGGGCGGGCGGGGCCGGAGCGGCGCAGGCCCGCCCCCCGCCGGGAGAGCTGACAGGCCCGGTGGGGACGGGACAGGGTCAGCGCCAGCCGGACCTCACCGCCCCCCCCGGTGCTTCCGAGAGCGCCCCCTAGCGCGGGGGCGGGGCGCGCAGCCCAACCGGCCTCAGCCGGCGGCTCCCTCAGGCCCTGAGAGGATCTTCTCCCTTTGCCCGGCGCGGAGGCCGCGGCTGCCGACCGGCCCTGCCTGACCGGGCCGAGCCCGGGGCAAGCGCGGCGGCGGCGCGGCCCGCCCTACCCGGCCCGGTGCCCCGTACCTGCCCTGATGCCTCGCTGGGTCCCCGCCGCTGCCCCCGGCCCCTGCGCTCGGCCCCGCACACCCCGCGGCGGCCGCGATTGCTATGGCGGGCACACACTTTGCGCGTCACCACGCTGGGGGACGCGTCAAAGTGCGCGAGGCGGCGTCGCGAGCGACGGGCGGGGACGGAGGGAGGCGGCGGCGGCTGGGGCCCCGCGCGAGGCCTCCCGGGAAACGGAGTTCGCGCGAGGCGAGCCCCTCATGCGCATGCGCATTACGGGAGGCTCCGCGGAGGAGTCTGGGAATTGTAGTCCCCGGTGCGCGCAGCCATTGCCCGCCGGGGCCAAGCCGGGCCCAGCGCTCCTCTGCTGCGGTGGCTCGTAGCGAAGGGGCGTTCTCCAGGGAGGCAGCGAGGTTGTTTACTAAAGCTTCTTCCAGGCTGGCACGGAGGAGCCCCCGAGCAGCAGCTGCCGGCTCTGATACCGGGGTGTCGGCCGAGATAGCGGTGTAGTGACAGGCACGCTGCCATCGCGCCCTTCGGCCCCACGGGGCGCCGCAGGGACCTGTACCATCTGCGACCTTTTCTTCCCTTCGCACACGAAGGCCGAGTGTCCACTCGTGCATCGTTCACCTGCTTAACGTTACCTCTGGGCAGAGAGCGGGGTGTGTTAGTGGGAGGGCTGCTGAAGATGAGCTTAGCTGAGGAGCGTGTCTGCCTCCGCTCCCTCTGTACAGTGGTTTCTCCTCTTCTTATCTGCAAGAGAGGAGCACCATGCTGTTTCTTAACAGTTAAACAGGGGCCGTTTTTGGCAGTGGAAGCCAAACGTTATAGCAGTGCCAAACACCCACCTCTGCTCCGGGCCATGCCCAACAGCTGGAAACAGCCTGAATTGAAGTGTTTCTCAGGCTGTCCTGAGGCCAAGCTCCATTTCCCACATCCCCACCCTTCCTCCTGGCTGCAAGAGTTCCTTCTCTCCCCAGTCCCCTCCTTCCACAGCCCCCAGGAGAGCCTGTGCACATGCATCTGATGGGAGCCTGCGCACAGAGAAACCCTTCAGCATTGTGTAGCTCTGTGTTTCTTTCCACATGCAAAGTCTTCCATTCCTCTGGGATCTGTTTTTCCTTGTCTGTGGGCCTCAGGGTAGGAGCTGCCCAGCTCCTCAGGCAGCAATGTGCGCTCTCATAGCCGTAGTAAGTTGTTATTATTCACTGTCCCTTGCCCCAGTGTACTGAGTTACCTATGGGGAAGGTCTGCGAGCTCTCAGCCAGGTTACTGTTTCTGAGGGGAAGACGACCTGCAAGGATACAATTGTTTCCCATGCCCTCAGGGCTGGTTGGAGGATCAAAGGTAACAGACCTGCCTGGAGCATTGTTACCCGGGGAAGAGCAGCGCGTCCGCAGCTGCGCTCTCTTCTCCCTCTGCAAGGCACCAGGCAGCCTCTGGGCCAGCCACAGCGCTGTTTAGGAGGAGGCTCCAGAGGTTAACGCTCCCACCTCCCTCATAGAATCACAGCACCAACCAGGTTGGAAAAGAACTTTAAGATTGTCAAGGCCAACCCTTACCCCAGGACTGCCAAGTCCACCACTAAACCGTGTCACTAAGTTCCAAGCGCTAAAAGCAAAATGAGGGTTTCCAGTTCCTGCCACATCTGTGGTGTGCTGGAGAAAAGGTCACTTCTCAGAGAGAGTGGGGTTCAGTCCCCTGGCTCACCCATGCAGGTAAAGGGGCTTGGAGCCCAATGCTTCATTGCAAGAGCCTGGAACATTGCCGGAATAGGATAGCTCGCAGCTACCCCTGCAGTTCTGCCACAGCCTCCTATGCAAGCTGCCTGAAATGCTCAAGCCTCCAGCTCCTGCATTTCCAGGCCTCAGGAGATATTTGGGAAGGACTCAGTCTAACATCTTTGTTCCCCACAGGGCAGGTGAGAGTTCCACTGGCTCACTTGGCAGGGCTAAGACTGTATAAGCTCTCCTTTAATTTGGGTTCTCTTTAAAAACAGTGGAACCCCACCCTGTGCTGCAGTACTCTAGTAATTGCCCAGGTGCTGGCAGAAGATCTTCTCTTAAAAGAATAAGTAAGAGTTAAGAATGAGTAAAGAAGAGGAAGCTGGGTCCTCCCTCTCTTCTTAAGCACTAGCACTATTCCAAGCTGAGATGCTTCCTGCCCCTCAGTGTGCACATTAACCCCCTTTCTGACACTGCAACTGTATAAGCCCCTACCCCAGACAGCATTTGGATGGGCACAGATCCTGCTACCACACTTACAGTATATGACTATGAAGTCTTGATTAACTACAGGATGACAACTGCAACAGTGAGAACCCTGCAGTAGAAACCCCCCTGAGCAAGCAGTGAGTAAGCCCCCGCCCTCTCACCAACAGTTTGCTTTAATAGTGCAATTGAAGAAGAAAAAACATCAAGAAAAACAAAAATCAACAACAAAACATCACTCTGGTTAGCAGAACAATAAGAGCAGCAGGTCAGCGGCAAGCTTGCACCTCTTGCTCTGTAGGATCTTGAGAGAGGCTTGTGGTGTGCAGGAGGGGAAGGTTATCTCTGCCTGCTCACCTCCACAGGCTTCCCAGCCAGAAAGACAACATACGCACATAGGATGGTCAACTGATAGTAATAATGACTAACGGCTGAATCAAAGCTTAGGCACCCTTGAACAAGATAACCACTTCTTCCCATTGCTGTCATATCCCAGATCACTTTGCAATACTGTGGTAAGATCAGCAGTTTATAGGTAGAGGATAAACCAACTTCATCAGCCGCTAATAAGCTTCTAGACTTAAGGGCAATTAACTGTGGGATCAGAGGAGGAACAGCACTGGTAAGAGAAGCCAGGAAGACAGAAGCTGTGTTTCCAAAGGATGCCTCGAGTACAATGAAGAGTGAAAGTACGCGGCAGATAAAGGCAGAAAGCCCCAGGCAGCAGCTTCACCTTCTCGCCTGAACAAACCTTTGCTCTGAGAACGAGAGAAAACGCCGTGATCAGGAAGCTCGCCGCACTCAGGCTGCTCACTGCTGCCACCCTGTGAGGACAGGGAAGGACCCTTTAGACCTTCGGGAGCATTAATTGCTTACCTTGACCTCCAGCACAGATCTACACTAATAAAGTTCATTGACTTCCTACACTTCACCTTTTATTAATTGCCCCATCTACCTGTGGGAGTCATTTCACTCATCACCATGTTTCTACTTGCAATTGAGTTTCTGTTGTAGGGTAGTTACTGACTTAGCAGCTACCAACCTCCGCAGCATAATTTTGCTACATGACTCATAGCAGGTGAATAGTAAGTCCAGTAATAAAGTTCAGTCCCTTCTCAGCACTTGTGTGTATCTGTCTGCTGTTGCAACCACACTGCACCCAGCTGGATTCCCTGGCAGCATCTAGGGAAGGGTACAATGCCAGGAGCTGAACCTTCGGGAGGGTCTAAACCTGCCCTGTAAAGTGATGGGGGGTTCTGTACAACTCCTGTGCCCCAGGGGACTGCAGAAAGGCAGTGGCAGGTCAGACGTCTGGGGAGCTGTACCTGGAGCAGAGGACTTTTCCCAGGAGCAGTGGAGGCTGTTCTGCCTGAGCACCAGCTCGGCTGTGAGGCACTTCTCTATGGAGTGCTTGCCTCCTTTCCACCCTGTGCCTCTCCTGCAGAGCCTGTGGGTGTCTGGGGAGTGAGCAGCAGACACAAAGCTCTCCCAGGAAGGCCTCAGCTCCAGCCATAGCATCAACTATTGCTCTTCCAGCCTTTATCTCCCCACATAGTTCAGAAGTTGTTTTATGAGGTGCGATGCAGTACCATGTCAGCTAATACTTGCAGCAGTATCCATCATGCCACAGGAGGTTTAAACACTGTCTAGATTCCCCAACAGCATTTCTTTGCCATGTATATAATGCTAAATTTTTGTATGCTGTGCAAAAATATTGCTTGATGGATTAGATTGTGGCCATGGGTGTTCTGTGGGCAGCCAGCACATCAGCAAATGATCTGCTCCCATTCCTTGCCTGTATTTGAGAGAAGGCAGATGCTACAGTAGAAGGATGGGAGAAAAGAGATTCCTGCAGGAGTAAGCAGGGGAAAGCAGTGCAGTGGGATCCTCCCTGCCTGGACAGATGGAGCAGAGCAGAGGGGCTGCAGGCATTGCCACAGGTTACTTGCAATCCAGGTGACTGTGGACATATGGGCAAAAGATGTGCACTCAGTGCCCATGATAAAGGATGTGCGACGAGGGAATAGTCTAATCACTAGGTGGCACACCAGGATCATCACACCAGGCCAGCACCCTCGGAAGGAGAGGAAAGAGCCCAAAATAGCCCAAAGCCTGAATTAACAAGCAATCATCCGGGGCTTTGAAAGAGCCATTTGTGTGCAGATACTTAGAGCAAAACCATCCAACAACTGGATGGAGAAATAAAATGTAAAAGTGCAGAACAAAATTTGTTCATTCAATCAAATTCTGCTTGTTCTCCTTTGCTGATTCTGAGTTATAATGGGTAAGGCAGGGGAGACCCACTCAGGAGTGGAGCATGAAGAGGCAATTCACAGCAGGCAGCAGAGGTGGATGTTGCTCCAGGGACCACCTCTTCTGAGTGTGATACCTGCTTTTGTGTATGGAAAGAGCATTCAAGTTTTCTTTCCAGCAAAAAAGGCCAAGTAAAGTACAAAGAGAAGTTTCTTGCAGCAGATAAAACTTCCCTGCTTCCCAGATGGAGACAAAGTGAGGTTCAGCGGCAGCAGGCTGATCTTACCTGTTGCAAAAGCTCAAAGGTGGTTATTTGTGGGGAAGAGGAGTGATAGAAGAGTGATAGCATCATTCCTGGAGTAGTTTTTCTTTAGGCTGGAGCAAACATAAGCTACAACCAGCTAAGGTATTTATGAGAAGGAGCTAGGGAGAGACACATGTTTTGCCAGAGGACCAGCAACCATTGTGTATTGTTCTGTTACTGTAGATCAGTAGAAGCAGTACAATCCTGAAAGTGTCAAGGACTGTATCACGGCCAGCTGCACTAACTCTTCTGGATACTCTCAGGGTCTGCAGGACTTGCCATCAGGCAGACAGTGCATCTCAGGCCTTCCAAGTGTTTGCATGAATTGAGCAGCACAGACACAGGCTTGCCAGCCAGATACCCCTGAGCAATTGTGAGGATGAGAATTTAGTGCAGACTGAAGAGAAAAGCCAGCTATATATCTAAGAACATAGAAATGCAGAAGAATGTAGTTCATCAGCTCAGATACTAATAAAAACATGAGCAAGCAAACAGCTTTCTTCCAAACAGCCTAGTGCCAAAACCCTTCATTCACTCAGGCTGCTGCCAAGAGCACATAACTGCCTAGCTGAGCATCTGAATGACAGCACATCTGCCTTTGCAAGCTAAAAGTCAACAGGAAAATTAAATAATACGAAGTGATCACCATTGTGTGGAGGTTCATGCACTGGCATAAACCTCTTGCTTCCCAGTAGCACAGCACCTGAATCTTGACCTTGCTGCAGTACTAAAGTACAGTAGCTAGTACTGAGCAGAGTCTTGCTCAGAGCTTTATGCTCAGCTTCTCACAGGCATCCAGCAGCTTCAAGCAGATATTCATACCTCTCCCAAATCACTGTAAAGTGTGGTTATTGGTATGTCCTGTGATATATGGGCTGTGCATTATCCAGGGGGTTGCAGCCATGATCCAGCAATTGGAAAGGCAAACTCTGGGAGAGAGGAAGGGCACAGATAAACCATGTACACAGAACTGGCAAAGGAGAACATGAGAAAAATAAGGGATTGTAAGTACACAGAGCGTATTGCATTATAGCAATAAGATGCGGTTTTCTGACCAAACACATTTGTCTAACTAGGAATGAGTTACAAGTTCATTTCAGGCACCACACAGAACCCCTTGCTAGTTTCTAAGGTTTAACAAGGGTTCTCCCTTTTTTATCTGTTTTGTTACTATAGCAAACAGCCACTCAACCAGCAAAGAAAACTCTTCATAGGGGAAGAAGCAAGAGAAGATTATTCACAGCATGCTGTGAAATGCCTGCAAGACACACTGGGAATATAAACAAATTCTTCCTAATGTTTTCCAGCAACAAGAATCTTAGGGATTACTTGTAACAACAGCAGCTTTAAAAAACAAAGGCTAAACAAAACCAGGAAAAAGTATGTTTTTAAGACAAATATCCTTTTTCAGGGGAGGGATGGATTTGGTTTGGGTTTTTTCTTTCTAAGAGAGAATGTCAGGCCTTAAGTGCAGGTTATATACCTGTTCTTCTCATGACTTCTCTCTACAGGAGTTAATTGGGTCAAGTGTCTGTATGTGACAGTTTTGATGCATGAGGAAACAGTAAGCAGGCTGCCAAAGGTGGGCTATAATGATTACAGGCACTGTAGATATGTGCAAACATGTTAATTTTGGACTCATGCATTGTTTAATTGCTGAGGGATCCCATCAGGGGTCTTAGTAACAACCAGGTGGTGTTTGTCACATGTACCTTCTTCAGTACTAGGCAATCCTAATCTTCAGCTTGACAGTGGTGGTGGCTGCTGCTCCCAAACCTCTGCACATATCAGCTCCAAGCAGCCACATGTGCAGGTACCACTGTGATCACTACTGAGACATTTAGATTGGGACCACTGTAAAGTCTGAACACAGAAAACTTTACTCTCATTTGCCTTGAGCCACATGTAGTAAAAAGCTCTGAAGCTGCCATAGCAGCATAAATACTTCAACAGCCTTTGACACAGGGAAAATGGTCAGCTGAAGTGAGGTAATGTAGAGGGACTGGCTGCAGGAGCTTGTGCTGGGATTTACCCAGGACACTGGCCCTAAGTTTCCCTCTTCCATGAAACAGCTCATGTCTTCACCCGAAAGGAATGACTTCCTCTGGCAACACCTCTCTTTGTGCTGCCCTGACCCCAGATGGCCTCTGCAGCCCCAGAAATGCTCTGGGACAGGGACATTTCAGGGCAGTTTACTGAGACATGAAGCGCCACCAAGCTCACATACATTGGAAATGCAGGCATTCCTCAGTGCCTGATGTTACTGGTACAGACCCAGATCCCCACTGTCATGGATGACTTCATAAAATGTCAGTTCTACTGCTGAACTCAGAACTCCAGGGCAAGATGGCAGCATCATCTTGAGGGCTCTTCCCATTCCTCTTCCACTTGTTCCCTTGTGTAGACAACAGTATCTCTCCTTTCTTCCACATGCTCCGTAGCCCTAGTCAGTGGGAACGGAAGAACAAAGTTTAATGCATTTCCTTGCACAACTAAACCAGAAGCACTTGACAATAGGGCAGAAGGAGAAGGGGAAAGCACTGAAATTTTAGCAATTAAATCAGTGCCAACCCACAAAGGAGAAAAGTCCCACAGCACACTGTGTTAGTGACTGCAGAGATATACTCATGGGGCTTGCTCTCCAGGGAGTTTTGTTTGTGAACATTTAGTTGCATTTAAAGGAGTGCAGGGAATTTTGTATAGCAGCCTATTCCTTTTGGGATGCAGATAAGTGTTGGGATGAAGTTCCTTATCCTTATTCTAAAACCAGCACTTGTAAAGGATAACCAGAAAAGTATCTGAACATCCTCTCTGCTTCTGGGCTGTCATTAGGAGCAGTTCAGAGTAATGACCAGTAATGACTGCTAATGATAGTAAATTGGTGATGTGAAGCTCTGCATCACTGCGCAAGCTGAATGCCCAGCACATTCTTGTAACACGCACCTCATTCTGTCATGGAAGAGGATTCTGAGAAAGACACATTTTTACCACTTCTGGACAAAAAGGAGCAAGAAAATATAAAAATACCAATTTTAGTACCGAGCATTTACCTGCAAGTGTGTACCATTCAGAGACTGTGAGTATGCTTGACTTGCAACAAGTTGCATTTGTATGGCAAACCTTAAACCTGACAAATAACGCTGTCTAAAAAGTACATTACTCCAGGCCTAATTCCTTCTCTTAGGTGTATGTGTCTACCTGTGGCAATATGATTATTAAGCTGTGATAAAATGCACCTCATTATGAAATAGGAGCATTCCCCACTGAGAAGACTTGATATATTTTCTTTTTTCTCTTGATTCTTTCTGCTTCAAGTCTCTTTCAGAGAAAAAAACCCTTTTGAGCTGTCGGACATACCAGAGCACCAGTATGACTGGGTAGGACTGACAAAAATTTTCCCTGTATTACCTTATTTGACAGTCTGCGTTTTGTGTTCAATGTAATGTTTGTTTGCTTTTCATAATACAACATTACATTTTAATGCAGTGTCTGGGCAGTAATCTTCAGCGTAGTCTGGAAGAGAAACAATGCTTTAGCCCAAAGAGAAGTTAAGAAGATGGGAGGAAGTGATGAGAGATGTTTATGGCTTTTACAGGCTGTTTGGACAGCAGAACTCACAGGAGAGTTCAGCAATAGCTACAAAGCTTTGCGCCAGGAAGGAAGAGGGAGATGTGTTTAGCCACTTCTTGAGGCTAGGATGCTATTTTCCATAAAGCAGAGTTTTGCACTGTAGCTGCAAGTACCAAGGTTTGTTTTATGTTTGGGTCGTGGGAGCAAAATGCTGGTCCTCCTTGAAATACGTGGGATATTGGAGCCTGAGATAATAAAGGCAAGATTTCACTGCAGACGTTTTGAATCACCTCCATCCAGCCTCTCCCAGGATGCTGGTTGGGATCATTCCCAGCCAGTTCTGTAGCAGACAGGTGTGTCAAGCAACCCTACCTGCTGCTGAACTCCTTGTGATAAACAGCTTTCTCCTGTTCTGTTCTCCTGGGCTACAGAAAACTGCCCATGAGCCATGGGAGAATCTTCTGGAAGATTAGTGGCCAAGGGAGAGCCACAGGGAACAACACTGCCTGCTGTGAAGTCTTACAAACCAGCTGTGGTTACCCACTACTCAGGAGATGAATATTTAGTGTTTGCTTTAAAACAGCATCTCCAGATCTTACCATGCAATACCCTATACCTCCCTTTCACAAAGGCAACCAGCTAAAAAGGGAGCGCTGAGGTCTCACAGCTCCAGCACTTCTGAACTAGTTTGCTCCTTGCCTGAAGTTGACCAGCATCACTCTCCCAAGAGCCTTGCAAAATGGGAGAGGAGGAGGAGTACACTAGCTTTCTTGCAGCCATGCAAGATCACAAAGCCATTTGGCTTCTGGGCTGGCAGCAGAGACTCTCCAGGCTTACAGAGAAAAGTTTTTGCTCCTATTCCAAGTGCTGAGACTTTGGCAACACATGGATTTTGTACTCAGTGAAGTTGTACCCCTTCCACTGTGCATGTAGGAGAAGGCATCGCCCTGCAGATACTATCATACTCCACACCTTATATCTCCCTCAGGGAACAGTAACTGATGGTGGGAATTTGCCCAATTAGGAATAATCCCCAGGAGATAATTGTGGCTGGCTGAGGTGGGGTTTGCTGGAGGGAGGGCTGTGGCTCCTTCTTCCCCATAGGGGTGCTAGAGGCAGCATTCTCAGTCCTGAGCTTTGTTTTCCTGGAAGGACTCTTTGACTTCACCCTGTGTTTCTGCAGCAGTCACACCATCCATGTCTGCAAGTTTTGCTCAGAGCTTCTCATCGTATCTCCAGCTACGTGATGGTGGTGAATAGCTGGGAGCACTTGCATCCCAAATCTCTCTTGGGAATTCAGCAGTCTCTTTCCCATGCAGGCAAGAGCTGGGAGCAATTCATTCCTGCTCAGCTCTGCGCCCAGACTGTACGCAAGCAATTTTAAACCCAGGGTGTGGACTAGTTGAATATGACTAAGGAAATGAAAGATGACTAAGAAAAATGAGTCTGTGTGCTGTGGAATGTATCTCCAGCCTGAAAAAAGCAGAAGAGCTCCATGATTCTCCTGCAAAGTCCTGAGATGCACTCAGATGTCATAACATCAGAGCACTGAAAGCCAGAGTCCCTGCCTCCAACTCATCTCCCAGCATGGCATTCATGTTCAGAAACACCTCCTCTGTCTTGTATCCTTCCAGGAGCCTGTACCAGTGAAAAAGCCTCCTCTGCCCATTGCTTTTCACTCCTGTGGAGCAAGTGGCTGTGCAGAGGATCAACCAGAGCTGTCACCTCCTGCTGCAGCCCTCTACCCCACGTCCTGTCCATTTGGAACTCCATGTCAAAGCACACCAGGGTCACTGTGCCCATGAAAGCCATTGACAGGAATATGCAAACTTGTCTGGATAAACTTTACTTCTATTCCTTGGCTGATTCCTAACTCTACAGCTACAGTTGCAGTCATTCTCCAGCTCCTTCTATGTTCTTTTCTTTCATTTTTCCCCTAATACATCACACAATTCTGGTTGCTATGTAGTGTTTCCAGGCTCAGCCATCCGAACAATCCCCCACCATGGGCGTGTGCCGCTTGGCTGCCGTGTGGATGCTTTGCTGATTAATTTGCCTTTTTTGTGTAGTTATTTTGGATGCTTGGAAGTAAATCGAGACTGAAACTGTTACTAATACCTTCCCTCTCCTACTGCCAATAAGCTTCAGCAAATACACGTTTACAAAATCATCTTCTGTGTGGTCTAGACCAGGGTGCAGACAGTAATATAAACTGTACGGCTTAATTTACTGTCCACTTTTGTTCTCACCAGTGCCATGTCAATGAGGAAGGTGGATAGGGGGGAGCAAGGAAGTAGCACAGTACAGCTGCAAGCCAGAAAGGGGACATTTGGACAGGTCCTGTGCTGGCTGATCACACAGAGTGATGAGGGAAGTCCCAGAGGCTTCTTCTTTTATGAGAAGCTGGAGAAAAGGAAGGATCTGACCCCTCTTTTCTCCACATGCTGAGGACATCCCAGTCCCTGGACTATTAAAAAGCAATCATTTACTGTTTCGTAACCATTTGATAATGCCTTAAAGGGAGTGCTGCACAGTTCCCAAAGGTCTTCCAACAGGTATTTCAACTGCTATTGTGATCTGCAGTCAGTTTCCAAAAATAATTGCCCAGCCTCTTGGTTGCTTTGTCCTCCCCTCCTACCTGCCAATGGCCTGGGCAGGTCATGTTGCATTTGAGCAGGAGAGGAGCCATGCAGGTGAAGAGACAGCATTTAAATGTGCCTTCTCATTTTACGCATCAGGACATTTTATGCTTACAAGCAGCCCCAAGACTACCTCCTTCATACATACAGTTCCATAATTTCCCTACTTAAATACATTCACCATCAAAACTATTTTGTTAAATCATGCCCCACAGATTGAAAGCCTTGGAGGAATGAAAATGTGCTTTTGAAACAAAGATGTTTCCTTAAGCTCCTGAATATGAGAAGCAATTGTAAAGTCAGAGGAGTCAATGAAAGGGAGAAACACTGCTTTATGTAGTTTAAATGGTTGTTGTTTAGGGTTGTTTTTCACATGAGTGAAAATGTTTTCACTCATGTGAAAAACATGAGTTTCCATATTGCAGAGGAAAAGCAGACCACAATGATGTTAGATTACTTCAAAATTCAGATACCCACTGCAGGAAGACAGAAACTACAGAGAGCGCTGGTTGAATTACACCGATATATTCCCACTGAGTAAGGAAGCAGGAATAACTGCTGTGAGATTCCTTCCCAGTGCCAGGAAATGCTGGGGTGGTAGAGCATGATGAATTATGGCTTTTAAGTACATCAGTTTCTGCCATCAGTACGATTATGTTCAACTCCACCAATGTTTTAGAATGATGTTTTGGCATCACAAATGTGACTAATATCTACTGATAATAAAACGGAAGGACTTCAGAGTAGCGACAAAGAAAATAGGTACAAATCAGAAGATCCTATAGCTCGCATTTATAGATACAACCAGTATTATGATAGAAGTTGTTTGAAACATTTAAATGCTAATTGCAGTGCACAGGGTGTTGAGGAAACTCCTCTAGTACAACAAGCTGTGCATAGTGGACAACGGCTGCAGGGCTCCAAGTGGGATGCAACTACAGACACCAGTGGAGTGTCAGGAAAGGAGCAGCTCCTGGTGATGCTAACAGCTCATTGTCTGAGCAGGGATTCTGTGTATGACCAGGGAGTCTCACATGGTGCATTGCCTCAGGATCATAGTACTGAAAAGGAAACATTACTGCTAATAAATAAAAAATGAAATTAACACTAATCACTAAAATGGGCTCTCAAATCAAAGCATTTGCAGTGTTTACAGGTGTTCTAATAAACAAAAGATTATCTCCACATGAAGAACAAAGGGAGTTAAAAAGGTACTGAAAAGCAGAGAGAAAAGCTAGCTATCTTGTTTTATGGCTGCAGACTAATATAAACCCTGGATGAGTCTGAAGAATGAAGAAGCAAATGTAGGTCTTATCAGCATTAATATAAAAAGTGCACTAAATTCTCTTTCCAAGCCTTGATAATCCATCCATAGTCCTGCCTGGTGTGCATCTGCTCAAAACCAAAACATCTTTTACTATTACTCATTTAATTGCGCATATCCCTCGTTGCTTCCAAACCAAACCCTTTCCTTTGCCATGCTCGTCTGCAAGAATAGACTTCAGGATAAACAATTCAAGTGCAGCTGTAAGGTGAGCAAAACAGGAAAACCCTTGCTGTTTCTAGCTCTTTTACAGACATCCTATCTATCAGCATCATTCATACACAATTCATAGTCACAGCAAAGCCCCACAGTCTTCATCAGCAGACAATTTGAAGATAGAGGTCAATAACTTCAAGCACAGGAAGAAAAGCAGGGACTGAGAAGTAGTCCCTCACTTCTTTATCAATAGCTAATACTTGCTGCTCTTAAAGAAACAAGAAACCAGGATCTAAGTGGATCCTAAGACCAGCAGGGCAGGAGCCTCACCAACCAGTCTCATACCACAATACCTGAGTCAGGTAAGCCACCCTGGCTGCAGGATATCAGTCAGCATCAACCAAGAACTCAGACCATTAAACAAGCTTACAGTGATAAGGCAGAGCCAAAACCAAGCTAAGTTTCAAGTCTACAGATAACAAGCAGCAGTACTAATCAGAATTGAGTACAACCATGGGTTGAATTTAAATAGAGTCCCTGTGCCAATGGGCAGGAGGGTGAGAGTGGAAGCCCCAGGTGAAGCTGGTCAGGGCCATTAAAGTCCTTTAGAGCCCTGACAGCAGTGGCCCCATACAGGGACAGTGTTATTATGCAGGAGAAAACCCCATTGTATGGGGTATCATCAAAGTTAATTCCTTTAGAGAAAGCTTATTGTAGCATTAGGAAGGAGGACTTGGCAAAGAAGCAGCAATGAAAACCTGTTCACCTTACTCATGGATTATGTTATGTTGGCACATGAAAAACAACGAGGTGCCTGGTGACAGCCAGCATGGCTTCTCTAAGGGGATATCCTGCCTGACCAATTTGATGGCCTCCTATGATGGGGCTATGGAACTGATGGACAGGGGCAGAGCAGTTGACAGCCTCTAGCTGGACTTGTGCAAAGCGTTTGACACTGTCCCACACGACATCCTTGTCTCTAAATTGGAGAGACACCAATTTGATAGGTGGACCACTCTGTGGATAAAGA
>WYDI02042047.1:0-16073 GCA_009867235.2 Psittacus erithacus
AACAGGGGAAGTTTAGATTGGATCTAAGGAAGAAGTTCTTTACTGTGAGGGTGGTGAGGCACTGGAATGGGTTGCCTGAGGAAGTTGTGAATGCTCCATCCCTGGCGGTGTTCAAGGCCAGGTTGGTCAGAGCCTTGGGTGACCTGGTTTAGTGTGAGGTGTCCCTGCCCATGGCAGGGGTGCTGGAACTGAATGGTCTTAAGGTTCTTTCCAACCCTAACTATTCTATGATTCTTATTAAAAGCAAGAGCCACAGAGTCATAAGACATTATCTGGCCAAAAACACTATTTTGCTTTCTACTAAATCCCATTTCAAAAATATTCAGAGCTGAAAACTTAAAATATATCGCAATTACATAGCAGCTATTAGTACTGCATGTTCTACAGTTTTATAAAGTGTTAATAAACTCAATAATAAAAATATATTAATATGCTGTACATTTTTAATTATGAAATGCAATTATAGGTCATTTGTTTGCTTTTAATCATGCTGAATAATTGGCTCCCTTGCTTCCCACTGATTCATTTATCATTCTTTAGAGAAGTAGCTTTAACGTAATATATGTCTAGTAATGTTTTATGCCTACTCCATACTTATGTGGACAACTGCAAAGATATAGGACAGTAGTGATTTGGGCTCGATGGGGGTGAAGCCACACCATCTGGCAATGCTTGACACCTGCTGTACACAGGTAGAATTGACTACACAGGGCAGGACTGCAGAACCCAGCTCACAGCATCTGCTATGATTTACTGATGCAACCCATAGGACAGTGGAAAGGGAGGATTTATGGCAAGATTTGAGAACCATCCAGCAAAAAGCACAAATACTGATGGTCTGCAGCCCTTTAAGAAGACAGGCTACAATTTATAGATCACTCAGGCATTATGCCCCGGAATGCTTCGATATTATACTCAAAACACTACACTCATCAAATATGGAGATTGAATTTCACTAGATGCTGCAGAAACATTGCAGGTTTCTGCTTGCACAGTGAGGTGAGAAGCAAAGCCTTGCTGAGGCTGCGAAAGCAATGTGGCATGCAGTGTGCTGTGTGTAAATCTGCTGCTAAGACACATCAGGAACCTACGGATAACAAAGCATCCTGCCAAACACGTTGACCATTGAACCTCTGGATCTCTATCACATTGCTTAAAGAAGAGAGATGTGAGAAATCTGAACCCATGGGCCCTAGAACAGACAGAAAATGACAAATGAGGGAAATCTCCAGAGTAGGACTAGCAAATGAAGCGCCAGAAGTGGTCACTTAACAAATGAGGAGTTGTCAAGTGAAACAATTCTTCAGATCTTTTAAGCAAGATGCTTTTAAATTACAGCTTGAACATGTCAGAAATCTGCTGAACATCTGCCCTGTTTGAGCTCTTGACAAGGAAGCTGACTGTGGTTAGCTACACGAGGGGGTTTACACAGGACTAATTAAGAGGTCCACTTAAGTAGATAAATGAAGAAGCATGAAGTCAGTCGTCACTCTGGGCTTTTGTGAAAGCCACCCAATTACAGAATGAGATGGTAGCTGTCCCTGAACATGAGTATTGACCTCTTGTGTACTTGTAGGTACAAGTCACAGATTTTCCAATCTCACAGGCATCACAAACTGACTAAGAGGTACCAGACAGCACTCTTATACCAAATTGAAAGAACACCATCTCCTGCCAGCTGAATTGCTTTCTTCTTCAAATAATTAGCATCATAATTAGGGAGAAGAATATCACCAGGATACTCTGAAGAACAGGGCTTGCTGATTAACTAAAAAAGGAAATAATAGATGCTTGTATTTCAAATGCTTTTATTGACCAGCATTTTCAGATTTTCATTTCAAAAAGAGAAATCTGTCAATTTAAAAAAAAAAAAAAATTAAATTATGAGCAAAGTCGTTTTGAATTAAAACTCAGAGCAGGATCTAACTTTTCTCCAGCCTGTATGTACAGCATAGCAAATGTTTGAGGTCTGGAGCTCTGCAATTCCACTACCAGAAGTGTCACGCCAAGGCCTATATTTGCTTGGGAAATATGAAGTTACTGGGCACTGTGATCTTTTAAAGATCTGTAACACATGGCAATACACACATCACCCTTCTTTGGGAATGGATACACTCAGCATTTCTGTAAATGCAGATTTAGTACATTTAAATTTAAAAAAAAAAATAAAAAGAAAATGGAGGTTGCTTTGAAACAACATGATTTTAAAGTAGCTTTTAGTTTCAAAATAGGAACAGTTCTCTATTCCACGGCTACAGCCTAACAGTAATTCCTTGTTACCAGTACCTGAGGGGTTTTGGTTTTTTGGGGCTTTTTTGCTGTATTACTTAGAACTATGTATTTATTTAATCAGTCTTTAAATGGCCATAAGTTCTCTTAATCAAGTACATTGAAAATACATGGTTTGCTAAGGCAGCAAGTGTCAAAATAACCCCAAATAACACTGTGTTCAAGATCTGTAGAATACACTAAATGTTACATATCCTACAGGACAAGTACTACAGAAAGCTGATGTTGCTAGGAGGAAATTCTCACTTTATAATTAGAGATGCTGAAAACTCCTGCAGCCTGCTGAGTGACAAGCCCATTTCTGACTAACCAGGTTATTATCCAACAGTCAAATCCAGTAGTAAAATGTCAATCAGAGATTCATCTGTCCTCAGAATAATTTGTCTCTGTACTGTAACTTTCCCCAGAACATCAAACTCTACATGCATCACACCACATGTGAATACATGAGTACTTTAGCAGGTGCCAGGTTTGAGCAAAGAATGAAGTGAAAGCGATGGTTACAGTGGTGGCGGGGATTTTTGCAAGCAATACTGCTTAGAGAAACAAAGCTACTCACCAAACCAACAAAAGAGGTAACACAGGATGAATAAGCCATTACCACCTTAGTCTTTATACTGAAAATCTTCTCCCTGGTAGAGCAGGGCTTGGGCTGACACTGTCTTTCTCACAAGAAGATAGCCCCAATACCCAAAATGCCAACCTGGGGGGCTTTCTGCCTTGTCCTCTGCAGACCTTTTCTTGTGCAGGGTTACACCTGTGGCTTTTGCTCAGACTTTGCATCTCTAAAGGAAGGCCCCCATTCCCACAGACATCTCTGCAGCCTGGGGACATGCTCCACTGGCATTTCCACAGTCCAAATCCTTCTTTGTTCCTGCTGTCACCTACCCACCTGATTACTGTAACCCCCCTCCATAGCCTCAGGGAGAGAAGACATCCTTCCTCACATGATTGCCAACAGCAAAACTACTGAAAATTGCATAGAAAAGATAAAGAAGGGGAAACAAGTAACTAGCAGGTAGTACAACTGCAGTGCATACCCCCAACCAGCCCTCAAGGAGACAGAGGGGAGAAGGATGCAGGAGCACCACTAATAGAAAAATTAAAACAAACAGAAGAAACAAACACACACCTCAAAAAACCCCAAAAGCTAAAAAAAAAACAAAAAAAATGAACAATACAAATGCAGCAGGAACAGAAATTGCACAAGCACGTATGTAAGGTCATGGTAATGGACTCAGAAACTGTTATGAAAATCCACAGTGTCTAGATAGATATCTCTAAGTTTTATTGCGCCGTTAAATGGAGTCACCTAGCCCATTCAAAAGAATGAGAATATGGTCCTCAAAAAAATAATAGCTTCAGAACTGGTCTTGCTGGCCTTAATATTTTCTGTTCAACGCTTAAAATAACTTATATGGAACTCATATTTTTAACATACTACTGTATTTTGTTTCAAACTCTTAAAACAAATCTTTATCAACTGGTAGAATGTAAGTACACTTCTAGGACCATCTCATCTTGGCCAAATATCCATGATCAACACTCCAAACCAAAGCGCTTCTTTCACAAGCTGATCACAGGATTGTTTCCTATTGTATTCTTTTCAAAGAGAAAGGAAGCTGTCCTCTCTTCTGGAACTCCTGAAGAGGCAGCACAGGCAAGGGTGTCTGTACCTCAATTAGAAGCTGACTAACACAGTTCAAAGGTACCTGCCAAACAACTCAAAACTGGGGATTCATCATACAAGATGGCTGTGATAGACTTCCGCGAAACTCCTAAAAGCTGGAACCTGCATATCAATGTTTCACTTAAATGCACAGGTTGCCATAGCTCCTCACAGGCTGTACTGCCTGTGAAGCACCAAATTCAGTTATTGTGTGAATTTACCAGCAACAAGCAGAATATTGGTCATCATGGCCAAGTGGAATTAACCTACAGAATTTCACAGGAGCTAAACTAAAAGGATTTCAGTTAAGTTGTTCTAAAAGTACATAGAATTTAATTGAAAACAAGCACCTTTCTACAGGCTGTGGAAGGCTGCTGTTGCTTATGCTGGAAGAAGATCATAGAATCCCAGACTGGTTTGGGTTGGAAGAATCCTTAAAGCTCATCCAGTTTCAACCCCTCTGCCGCCGGCAGGGACACCTTCCACTGCAGCAGCTTGCTCCAAGTCCCTCTGTCCAACCTGGCCTCGAACACTGCCACGGATGGGGCAGCCACAGCTTCTCTGGGCACCCTGTGCCAGCGCCTCAGCACCCTCCCAGGGAAGAGCTTCTGGCTAAGAGCTCATCTCAGTCTCCCCTCTGGCAGGTTAAAGCCATTGCCCTTGGCCTACCACTACTTGCTCTTGTAAGAAAGTCTTAAATCCTGTGAAATGGTCCTGTATACCCATAGAAAGGCTTTTATTCCCTGGGAACTTCTGCAGAGCTTTAATCATCAGGAAAAACAGCCATAAAAAAATCAAGACCTATCAGCAGGTAACCTAGCACCTCATTAGACACAGATACCTCTTTGTAGCTAAGAGCTAATTCCCTAAACATGCCTTAGCTGCTCTGCAGATGGCACATTTAGGGTGTACCAGGTCTCCCAACATACTTGCATGATCCCAAATTCATCAGTGGGTTATTGTAGCTAGCAGGATGCAGCAGCATTGAACAGTCACCTACAGTATACAAAAGAAAAAGACAGCAAAATATTTTTTTACAAAATCATTTAGAAAACAGGCTTAGGCACTTCTGAGGGCCTGAAGCCAGAGGTAGTCAGCCTGGGGGCTGAGGTGGGCAGCAGATCATCCAGCTCCTGCACATGAGTAGCATACAAGGGACTCCACTGAAGTATATAACAACTTCCTATCAAAGGTAGCTTTAAAAGGAACAAGTCTTACAGAGGAATACGCTGAAATGGAATGATCAAAGACATCAGGCAACACACGAAAAGAAAAGGAAACGGATTTTACAGTTTCTTCCATTCCCATAGCACATGGATCATTATCGCCTTATCTGCCACCCAGGACTCCCCAGAGCCCCTGAGCTCACACGCCACTACCCCTGCAGCTTCACAGAGTTCTGCAAATGCCAGAAGATTCCTGGCTCACATTCCATTAGGAGCTCAAGACAGCCCTGCATTTATTGACTTCCATTTAGCAACATCTTGATCTCATTGCTAGTCTCCCAGCATCACCTGTGCACTGCCAGGATCTGTGGGACCAGAGATTTCCTCTGCAGGGGCTGAGGTTTTGATCTCACTTACATCCACACACCTGCACGTTCAGGTGCCTGCTCTCATTGGAGAAGGCCAAGATTCAGAGGCTCAACAGCATGTCTTCTGATTAGTAACATTAGTAGAGATCCATATCAAATAAAATAAGTGGCTTACTGATTTGGAATGACAAAAGCAAAGTTTGCCTGGAACGAACATAACAAGCAGCCAGTCCTGCAGTTCTCATTCACACAGTAAGGCCAGCATACATGGACTGCATGTACAAAATAAAAAAGTTTTTGATTTATCTAATCAATATTCAATTTCTATGTTCAAAATCATAGCTCAAGTGAACAAATATGATTTTTTTTGTCATAACCACTTGAAACAGCTATAATGCATCTCCAGGAGATTTCTTTCTGGAGGAGTTTGTATTTATGTCAGATTAATTCTTTAGACAGTACCTTATATGGGAAATATGTTTTAGCTAGCTCATCCCTTTCTCCCGAGCATCAAACGGACAGTCACAAAATGGACAATTTTGCAGAACCACTGCCAGAGCACCTTGCTTTACCAGTCTTGACTAATGTCAGACAAAATGTTAGAGTCTCCAGAACTGCTCTTGGCAATGCACAAGATGGAACTCATCCAAAATCCAAGCAGCTGAAAAGGCTGCTCAGTCACTGCACAAAGGACCTGATGTATTGCATATTGAATTGTGTCAATGATTACATCTAATTGTATCATTATCTAGAGTGAAATTAATGGAAGTTAGCATTCAGGAAAATAAGAAAGAAATTAGCTTTGAAGTAGTCTAATGAAAGATTAAAGTTAAGGAAGAAATCAGTCACATTTTTTAAATTACTGGTTATAGTACCACCAGACACACACCATCCAAACCCTGGTTGTCACTGAGACATGAAGACATTTTTTCTCCTTCAAACCAGTGTTATTCTACAAGAGTCAAGCATGAATAACTGCCTTCATCCCGATTCTCAAACATATAGGCACACACAAATGAATTTGCAGGTGAATGAAAAACTGCTGTCAGATCCATAAGAAAAGACAGCCTTTAGAGGATCTCTTAAAAGGAATCCTATTCAAATGCTAGTCAGGCATCACACAGCAAAGGGAACTGCGTCACTGAGTATATAGCCCCACAAGCCTTCCACAGATCAAAGCCATTCAGTAACTGGTCAAGAGTTATTTGCAAAGCATATTAAAAGAAAAATCTGTTACTGTTAAGGAAATAAAAGATCTACAATTTACAACTTGACATCATTATCATGGCACAGGTCTCAGGCATCCTCGCTGGAACGATGCAACTTATTTATGGTTCCTTGAAACACGTTAGAACAAGTCACAGCAAACAATTTTATTCCAGCCAAATCTGCACTACTGCAGTATTTTTTATAGATAAGCTCAGGTTCAATACATTCCAATTCAAAAACGTGCTTAAATACAAACAGCTCTGCTAATTGCACATCAATAGAATTTACAAAGATGAATTCATCTATCTGAAAGCCAGTTACAACTTCCAAAGCCCTCAAGGCAAAGACAGTTGAAAGCACAGGTAATAAGCTCCAACCTAAGTAGAGGGGAAAAAAAAAAAAAAACAAAAAACAACAACTTAAGAAATGGACTACATGAAGTTTAACTTTTGGTCATTTTCATGGTTTCATGACAAAGACCATCAGGGAGAGCTGCTGGGGTTAGCCAAGTGCAGCTCTCCATCCTGTTCACAATTGTGAGTGGCACCTCTCCATATAATGGTTAATCACATTACAGCCCAAGCTGCCACTGAGGGCTCTGACTTTCCTCCAACTCCTCCAGGTAGGGCTGCTTGCCTTTGGCGTACCACTGCAGAGAAGTTGAATCAGCAGTACCACCAGAACTCCTGTTCTTGGCATTTAACTATAATGAAACAACGGGAACTCATCTGAAGGCCTTCCAAGCCACTTCACACCAAGCCAGCTGGAGCTTGCCACAAAAGCAAGGCTTCAGAACAGGCCTGATTGATTGATTTCTAGAAATAGTAGGGCAGCACAAGCTAGATGCACTACTGCTTTATTCAAGGACAACCTCCTACATGAATGGGAAGGTTTAAGCATCTTATATACTGCCAACAGTATTCAATTTCATAACCCATTACTGCAAAGAGCCAAAAAATAACATCCTCAATTTTGATGCAAAACTTACAGAGCACTTCCTGAGCTTTTGACATCTTTTTGACATTGCTTTTGTTTTGTCTGAGTTGTCATGCTTTGCAATTTTTTACTGCACTAAAAAACCAGCCTGTGTATCCATCATCACCTAATTTTGATATGAATATCTAAGTCAGATTATGTCTCAAACTAAGCCTGAAGAGGAATCAGACAAACTAACCTGAGTTTACAACATAACTGAGCCTGTGATACGCTTGGTGACTGTTAGCAGAACTAGGTAGATTCTTGTATTTGATATCAGTGCAAATATGTGCAAAGTCATACCCTTTTAAGCTTCTACATTGAAAAAAAAGAACAAAGATTTATTGTAGACAGAGCTTCTAAAATCTGAGCTGAAATGAGATATATTCAGCTTGAAAACAATGTTGTTTTTCCTCTGTTAGTCATAATTTTAAAAAACAGTTTTAATAACCAAAACCCTAACAGACATATTGTATCAAAACATTGTTCATCTGTTGCAGAAGTTAAGAGGTACAGAAATCAGATGAAATTTCACAGCACTGGGATTTCTCTCAGAATTATGGGACAGATGGAAAACATCCATATTAGCATTTTGATTTGGATCTCAAAAGCACTTAACAGAGTCCCTGCTATCTCCGACCTATTGTGCATGATCCACATGGTGGAGCAGTCTTCAAGCATGTAAGCTGGATCCCTTCCAGCTGTAGCTAAACCTGTGCTGGAAGCATCCCATAGGCATTGGGCCCCTCAGATGCAGCTACAGCTACTTCAAGGAAAACCTCCCAGATATCATATCATGGACACCAGACCCTCTTCACCAGCTATCTTGCTTTGGTAACACTCAATCCTCTAATGAGGACACAGTTTTTTTCATCCTCTTTGATTATCACACAGTTTTCCAATCTTGTATTTCCAACATCATCTAGGAGGAGAGCAGGGTTAGTACAAAACGCAATCAGAATATCATTTGGATCTCAGTAAGTGCTTAATTTGGATCCAGCTTGATTTCTGAAGAAATATTTAGCTGAATACTGACAGCACAGCTCATCACGCAGCTCACATAAATGGGTACAGAAGAAATTACAGAAGTGGATTCAATATGTTGTTAACTGTCTCTGACTCTAAAATATTATTAAATGTGAGAGCGAATCAGAATGCTGCAAAAAAATCTGATTATCCTTCAAAAGTAGGGCTCCAATTGCTAGACCGTACCTTCTCTCTTCTTTTACCCCTGTAAAAAATATTCTTTCAAGGGAAACCATAGAGCCCTGAGGTAAAACCAATATTTTAAAGTTTTATTCCTGGTAGGTTACGAAACTTCTCTGCTGACCCTGTACTCTTGGGTCTATATTGATTTTCTCAATTAAAAATTTATCAGGACTAGAGGAAGTAATAAAGCAACTAAAATCACTATGGGAGACACAGAGCTGAAAAAATAAGGTGGTTTCAGAGACTGAGATGGGCCAGAGCTAGCAAAAGCAGTTGGTGCACGCAATATCTAAATACAGACAACAAAACTGGTCTACCACAAAGAGAACAAGAAACAAAGGAAAGGAAGGAGGAAGGAGGAGACAATCAACAGTGTTACACTTACAGCGAAAAAATTAAATCTCTTGCTGACTTCTGCTTTAGAAGTCACTTTTCCTGCTGTAAATATATAAAGTACCCTCTTCTGGGGCTCTGGTTTCAAAAATACTTGGTGCATACAGAAGCATCCCACCACAAATCACCACTTCACTTTCTGAAAGATTAAGTGGAACAGCTGACCTACAAAGAAATCTTGGCAGCTAGACACATCCCATTTTGTCTGTCACTGTAACGACTTTAAACAACAACAGAAATCACATAACATAAGATTATGGCTATCAGAAAGGATCTGTGCAGACCTGTGCACATAAATCTGCCCAAAATAGAGTAGCTAAATTACTTCTCCAGAGCTTAAAGAATACAGTTTTATTTACTGAAGAAACAGTGAACTTCCACAGTATCATCTTCAAAGGTCAAAAGCAACATCACAGGAGCAGTATTCTGTCTAGTCCCCCATTCAGCCAAGCCTCACCACCCTTGACACGCTTGTAAATGATGGAAAACAAAGGTTTAAGCTGTCCCAGAATGGTGTTCAAGGAAAACACAATGGCAGAGCAATTTAGGGATGGAAACCCACAGAAATTACATCATAATCCACAGATGCACAGAAGTGGGTGGGTCATCCCCTTTCAGTGAAAACAGGACAATTCGAGAACTAAAAAAAAACCAATGTGAATCCAGCCTCCCATTTGTTTTGACAGTATCTTCAGTAACAGAACAATTTTTAGTGCAGTCCTTCATTTATGTATGTTGAAAATTACAGTCTTCTAGCTGCTAAAATAACTGTACATGGAAGAGATGGAAGAGGTCCAGGGCAGGAGGAGGGAAAGGAAAAGGGGAAAATTACTGTAGTTTCCCTGCACTACATGCCAACATTCATAGATTCTCCCATGCTTGATTAGGAGCTTCTCATGTGTAAAATCAAAACTGAGGGATGAGGATTCTTTGCAGAGCTGATCTTTCCTTCTCCCCTCGCCAGACATATGCAAATACATGAGACTATTCAAACACAGGATCACCAGCTACTTAGTTCGGCATCAGAATGGATCATAATAGCTTCATCTTCTGATGAGGCAGCCATCACACCTTTCCACCCATGGAGAAGGTGTTTAATCATCAAATGTTTAATCACTAATGTGGAGGTCTGCCACAATATTACCTTGCTGATAATCTATACTTCTCTACATTTTTAACCCTGCCACCACTTTGGGTGCCAAAGAAAACCACTTCTACCAAGATGCCCTGAGGATGATGAAATGGTGGGCAAAAGGAGCAAAAAATAAAGCCCAGATGCTACAAACCCCAGTGCCACCAGCTCCCAACAAATGCAGGCAGGGAGCAGGCTCAAGCATCATCCCCTCCATCTCACCAGCCAGGAACACACACAGATGAGAGGTGCATGCTCCCCACAGGGACAATCGAGTGACAGCCGTGAAATACACTATCACACAACATCAGTGTCCAGCGTCAGTCGCCTTCACATTATTCCCCACCCTCCCCCCCGCAACATGGGCTAAAAAGGAGCAAAAGCATCCCAAGAGGCTCCAGACACAAAAATGCTGCTTTAACAAATGTGGGCATTTTTAGTTGGCCTGTCTCCTCTTGATATATGTGGCTCAGATTCCAAAGGTGTAAAGACCTACAATGTGAGGTGAGGTGAAGGAAAAACAGTATTTTGGGTCAGCTTTGAAGCAGGTTATAAATCTACAGATAACAAGGTAACCCCTTCTGACCTCCGGTCCTAAAAAAGCACTCAAAAAGTTGAGTTTCTCTCACACTGGTTATTGATTATTACCTGCACACAGAGGGAAGAAAAGCCAAAGCACTGCCCAAAAACTTCCGTGCCTGCACACCAGGGTCATGGAGCAACTCAGGCACAGTCTGTTAGTCACGACTTCCACTGACTGTATTATCTGCGTACACCTATATTTGCATGGGAAATGGTTGTAGAACCAAAGCAATAAGACAGCTCAGTCTTCAAAACAATTTTTCACACCCTTCTTTGGATAGCTCTATATCTTTCTAGTGGAGGTGGGAAATAGGAGGTTTTCTTGTAACATTGTAAGAAGGCCACTTAATATTACCTCTAGAAATTGTTAAATCATGTAATTGGATTAATAGGGTAGAAAAGAAAATAAACTTACAGAAATAAAGTCCAGCATGTCTACCTAAATGATGTTGCTGTAAGGACAAAGAGCATTCAGAAAAAATGCCAACATACAGACCTTGTAATATTTTGGTTTTTTAAAAAAGAAACAGTAGAAGATCATAAATCATCCTTAGCATATTCCATGGTTCAAGAGACACCAGAAATATTCTATTTTACCATAAATGTCCTATTGTAACTGGCCACAGATGTTAGTTGATGTGACTTTAAAAAGTCATTTCCCTAAAGATTGCTATTCAATGACCTAGTATCAGAAGAATACAGTGAAAAGGGTGGACTTACTGTCTCGTTAAACTCGTTTTACAAAAATTCATCATACAGACCAAAATGTGCTATCTTTCATAAAAAGTAACAAAAATACCTGACTATTTATCTAAGTCCCCCCCAGCATGACTCACTTGAATTAATAACAAATATGAAATAACACTCAAATATAGACATTTATTCTTCAAAAAAAAAAAACACCCAACTTCTCACTGCCTTTTAATCTTATATTTGCATACATGCCTTTTAAAACCTCAACTTTTTTGTGCAAAAGTCGTTAAGAAAACTCTAAGTCAAACCTCAGTGATTCAGCTTTATGAGCAAATAAAGCTCATAAACACATCATTAACACAGATCAACTACAAATTCCAAATCAGCAGGTGCCCATCGGATACAGCAGTAAAATTCAATTTAACCTTGTCTCTTCTTGTCCCTACTTCTTTTTATCTAGTTTTTTGATTGGGATTTTCTTGGTTTTTTTCAGGATCACAAAAAGCAGAAGAGTCTCAGCTGGTGTAAATTAGACTTATGCCGAAGACTTCAGAATTATGCAAATATTTACCATCTGTAGATCTGAATCTAATCTGTCAGGAAAAAAAAAAAAAAAGAGAACAAGGCTGTCATTGTGTCTGCCATCTAAATATAAAGCTTAACGTTTACAAAGATCAGAGAAAATTTACAGGGAATTAGTGTATTTTTAACAGACTCTTTAACTTTCAATATAATCTCTTAAACTGATATTCTCATCTGTGCCTCTTTTTGCATCCACACAGTGTGCCCTCCTTCCATAAACCTCACTTTGTCAGACAGATTTTGAATAATTTATTTGCTGATCTTTCCAAAACAAGACACGCACACAAGAAAAAAAAAAAGAAGTATGAAAGTTTCTTCCTGGTAAGTTTCATTTGAGCTTCAAATTAAAGATAGAAATAAGGTGTTTCTCTGTGTAAGTGCTAGAGAGCCAATGTTTCTAGTCCCTTTTCTAACGAAAAAGGCATGTTTCTTTAACTTGCATTGTTGGACCTGAAGTGGTTCCCATTGTTTCCTCTCTAGCTCTGTGGATGGCTCCTGACAGATGACCCACTCTGGGCTCCCTTCTTTGTCTTCCAGCCTCCTTATCACCCTTAATTTCTACTGAAAAGGGGCAATCTGCTTGGCCTCCAGCCTCTTCCAGGCAGTAGCAGTTGGTGAGCCGGGGGTCCCTTCATACCCTTTGGCTTTTATGCAGAGCATGTCCGCATCCCAATTATCCCAGGAGAAGTTCTGCATAAATTAGTTGATATTGTTACTAAAGCTGTCAGGAATAAATTGTTCTTATTTGCCACAACTGTCAAATGGAGGGAGGGGGCTCTGAGATGTGCTTTAACACGCCAGCGCTGCTCAAAGGAGAGATGCAAATGCTACCTCCTGCCAGGGTGTTGTCCTGACGACTCCTAGCCATGCTTGGTAGATAATGATAACACACACACATACTCACGGCTGCCTTACAGACTGCAGATATCTAACAGAATCATCCCCTTCAACAGGAATTTAAAAATTATAATAAATCTGGCATCAGGAGAGAGCTGTAACTAACCATTTCCATCCTCCATCCTTGCACATGTATCTATGCAGATATTCAAGCCATATGCTCATGGCTTTCACACAGGTTTTCCTTTTTCCATGGGCGGTTGTAGGGTTCAGACTTGATGCTAGTTTTGAAAAGTAGAGACTTTAAAATAGAAACCAACCCCGGCTGACTAATTAACACATTTACTTAAAGATGTTGTACTTAATTTGCTAAGATGTTACACTTGATTAACAAACCCTAGCAAAAGTAGGTGCAAAGTAGATGCAAAATGGAAGCCAAAATACATCATTCAGTTTTGTGGGAGGCACTTTGCAGGGAAATTGAAAGAATTCAAATGATCACTTCTAACACCCATAGCTCAGATGAACTTGCTTACTCCTTGTGTAAACTGGAATAAAATTCTACTTAACCAAAAGTATTAAATATAAGAATGGAAGAGGAAAAAACCCAAACACATCTGCTTTATACTATTATCTAAAGAAAGCTTTTAAAGCATAAAAATATTGCACTTCTAGGTAGTTGAACAAAGTCATTTCCAATTGACACACGTAAACATAAAGAAAGTCTGACTCAAGAGTGTTGCATCTCGCTACTACTTAGAGGCTACATAGCCTGGCTGAATATAGAGCTGCTAGAGGAGGAAATTACTAGCAACCCACAGCCACGGAATTAAACACGCAGAAGAAACAAAAATAAAAACGTTGAGGAGAGAAAAGTGATTTGGTTCTCCAAAGAAATCTGGAGCCAAAGCAAAATTTAGTGTCCTTGAAATGCTTTTCTGGTTTAGAAATAAGAGCCTTGTTTATTTGCCAAAAGTAAATCTTGCCTCCTCCCCCCCACATTTCCATTTCCTTACCTACTAGAAAAGACAAGGTTTCAGAAGATACATCAAGAAGTCCTTCCAAAGTGAAATTTCAAACTACTCAAAAAAATGTGAATTAAACATGATTAAAATAATAATATCCTGAGGCTACTTTTCAACTTCTCACTCAGTCGTACAGCCCATGGAAGGGGCATTCAAACTCATCCAGCTCCAAACCCCTGCCATGGGCAAGGACACCTTCCACTAGAGCAGCTTGCTCCAAGTCTTTGTGTCCAGCCTGGCCTTGAACACTGCCACGGATGGGGCAGCCACAGCTTCTCTGGGGAACCTGTGCCAGCGCCTCAGCACCCTCACAGGGAAGATCTCATTTCAATTTACTCCCTTTTCCCACTGAGCCAGCCCCAGCAGCCCAGCTCCCGCCCTCCAACCAGTACCACGGCTGCCTACCAAAGCCTCACCATGTTTTTGACCATGTTTAGTCTCCAGCCAAACCGCCACCAAGGGGACACTCTGCTGACATCTCCCACCACCTCTGAAACACCCAGTTCCACTGTTTCTTCAGGCACAGCCCTTGTTTGGATCCCTCCTTTACTCATCTATTGATCTGCATTAATTCTGTAGGATCTTAATATTTCATAAACACCTGCTCCTCTGTCAAGTTTGGCTGAATTAAAGAACATATTGAAAATTAATTGGCAAGGAGAAGGGCATGCAGATAGGCGGAAGAGTGAAATTAGGATGAGGTAAAAATAGTAAGAGTGAAGGCTAAGCAGTTTTACATAAGATATTTAGATTATTTTAAAATATCAGCTAAAGGCTTTTAGCATTTCTGTTTGTGGGAAGTTTGATATGTTAGCTTATTAATATTTAAAAATTCACCCAGATTTTGAAATCAAGTACTTCATGAAAACAACCTGCTGCACACATTTGTCCAGCAGCCTGGTCACCACATTAACAGAACATTGAACCTTATTCCAAGGAATCTATACCAAATTCTCTTTTACTAAGAGAAAATTGAAAAATACATCCCCTTCCCCCCAAAAAAACCCCAAACAACCAAAGCAACAGCATCACAAGTCAATCTCAATTTGCCCTTGCTGAGATAAAGAGTCAAATTCATTCATTTCAGTGCAGTAAGTGCTTAAAATGCTTCTGAAAAAAACATAAATTGAAAGCAGCATCTTCCAACACATTTTGAAGGGAAAAAAGAAGGCTGAAATTGGACTTCTTACCCATGCAGTTAATGCGATCTGTTCCTGTACAGGCAAGAGCTTGCATTTCCTTTTCTTGCACTAATGTTTTTGGAATTTTTTGACAGTTTTTGTGGTAGAGTTCTCACAACAAACTACTTACTTAGTAATTTTCCACTGTTTTCTGTGAACAGAATGAATGATTCTGTACTGGAAGATCTGAGCCCAGAGCATCCACTTATGGACATAACGAAATAATGTCATTAGATATCTATTTTCTGTATGGCCATAATGTAGATCAAAAAAAATACACTGCCCAAGTGATAATACATTGTTGACTCATTAATTATTAACTATTGCTATAAGGCCTACAAATCTAGACGTTATCAGGGCATTTGACACTAAAACTCATGAGGAAATTAATTTGTCTTGTTAAATAGAAGATAACCTTTGATATCAATGAAATCGTTCAAGATGTGTGATGGAGCCTCTGTTATCCTGTCCTTCTTACACTTTGTGAAAATATTAATTATGACTCACATTCACTGTGTATATCAGACAAAAAAATGCATCAATTAACTACTTGAACCCACCTTCACCAAAGGACATATTACAAAGATATAAGGTTTTTATTTTTAACTAATTCCAATTAGTAGTTCCACAAATTGTTGTTTATTACATATTTTCTTGTCATTAATGCATGTCATAGAATCACAGATTGGTTTGTGTTGGAAGGGACCTTAAAGCTCATCCAGCTCCAACCCCTGCCATGGGCAGGGACACCTTCCACTAGAGC
>WYDI02042053.1:0-13014 GCA_009867235.2 Psittacus erithacus
TGATAGGACAAGGGGTAATGGGTTCAAACTTAAACAGGGGAAGTTTAGATTGGATATAAGGAGGAAGTTCTTTGCTGCGAGGGTAGTGAGGCACTGAAATGGGTTACCCAAGGAAGTTGTGAATGCTCCATCCCCAGCAGTGTTTGAGGCTAGGCTGGACAGAACCTTGGGTGACATGGTTTAGTGTGAGGTGTCCCTGCCCATGGCAGGGGGGTTTGGAACTAGATGATCTTGAAGTCCTTTCCAGCCCTAACTATTCTATGATTCTATGATTCTGGGATGGCAGTTGGACACCAGTTAAAACATCCTACAAGATGTCAAATTGCAATAAACATTTCCAGGCTAGCTGAAATCATGTTACATGCTTATTTCTTTCTTCACTTCAAGATGCATCATGGAAGCTTTTCCCCCTTTCTGCTGCTTCTGCTTCACTGTGCAATAGTATGTAACCCTGCTGTCACTATTCAATTACCACTTAATTGAAAATTGGCTTGATTATGAATTGCATGCTTTATTAAGATCAATTAAAATGTAAATTGCAGTTCAATAACATACTTTTATGTCATTCAGTGTTATTAGCAAAGATGCTATGCTTTCCCTGTACTTCACTGATGCTTATTACAAACCAATGAATAAATATTTCATTAAAAATTTTATAAAAATGTAATGAAAGATACAACTCTGTCCTTGCACCCAGTTTTTATAGAACATGAAATGTGCTTGGCAGACTTTGTCTCCAGTTTTCTTAGGTGCAGTTGCTTCTTATTTTGCTATCTTCCTCTTAGTCATCTTTCTTTGAAGTTACAAATACACATGTATAATGCATCTCCTTACATATATAGCCATACATTTCCCTTCCACAGTGTATGCAACAAATCATCTCATTTAGTAATTTGAGGGGTACATAATGAGCATCTTTGGGATATAAACTTTATTGTATATATGAGCTGAAGTCTTCACAACTATCCTTGAAAGTCTTTTTTTGACTAGTGGGATTAATTATATATCTCACAGATGCCTGTCATGCACTCTGTTTACACTATAGGGAAATTAAATAGGATGGTTCATTTTCTTTTATTCTGTTAAAATGCCAACGTTTAATTAAACTGCTTCAGCTTAAGTGTTACACAGCTACATTCAGCTGTCATGGAGCATGCTAGAAATTGATTTGCCATTGCCTATATGCCCAAGAAGTCATTCAGTAAGCATTGTAATTTCCCTCAAAATTGTTTTTATTAATCATAGCTGCTTTCCAACTTCTAAAATTTGTATGAGAAACAGAGTGTATTAGAATAAGTTTCATCCATATGTTCAGGGAGTAAAAACAATGCAGGTGCCAAATATCTGAAATTTACATTCAGTTTTGAATTAACAGCTGGCTTTTGTTTTCATATAGGATTTGTATACTATTGATGTTTCATGTATTTTTAAAGATTTCACATAATTGTTTCAATTATATAATAACAATTAGGCAGTCTTGTGAATTAACAAAACAATTGCAAAGCAATAAAACCATCATTTTTACAATTATGAGAAATAAAAATGTAGCAATAATGAAAACTAACCACCTACTTGAAGCAATACATATTTATATGTAATGCATAATGACCATGATATAGATGGTTTTTTAAAATGTTGGCCAAAACGACATCAAGTTTGCTTACTTCAAGCACTCCACACCCAACTTTCAATGATCTGAGAAAGGTAGCAACCATTCCGAACAAGAGAATGCAGCAGCAGCTACTGAATCTGCATTTCCATTTAAAAAGCACAAAGCCAAAAGCTAGATTTATAAAGAGGCTCTTTAAAGACTTGGGAAAAACTGGTGCAAAGAAAATCCTTTTTCTTCTGCCACCTGTATCGTGTAGGCTATCTGAGTTTCTTCTAGCGAAAGTTCTAGCTGAAGTCTATACACAGCCTGCTTTCACCATACACAGAACTGCCTAGAGTTTGGAAGTATTAAGTATCAGCTTCTGCACTAATGAAAACATAATGATTTCACATGAAATGTAATCATTTACATAGGAATAATTGCATAATAGGAATAATAATAAAGCTAGTGCTGACTGCATAGAGCTCGCTCCCTTGGTTGGGATCCTGTATTAAGCCCATTAGTGGGATTTCATTTTTGATTCAGCTTTCCTATTTTCCTTTCCCCCAGGACAGCTAAAAAATGTTTAGTTTCTGCATCTGTGATTAAAATGACAACATCTGGAAAAATCTGTATCTCAGATGCCAAGAAAGCCTAAAAGTTCTGAAGTTTTTAGTAAAGGCACTGATGGGTTTTGATCCTAACCTATAATTTAACCATGGTAGTGTTTTCCTGAGTGGGAGAGTGAGGTTCTGATACCTAATTCAGACCAGATAGAAGCTGATCTGAAGCTGTTTTCCAGCCAATTCCCTTCAGCCCAGTTAGAAACATCTAATTATTTTCAAAAAGCTGAACTTCAGTTCACTTCCCTACTTGTAGTTTGTGGTGCCTAACTTAGTTTGTCTCTTGCTTGTCATGCCAGCAGGCTTTACTTCTTCTGTAGACCTTTTTCCCCCAAGTATTAAGCAACTAATCTGAGGATGTAGATTACCACTAGCAACAACTTATTAACTGAGTATTGAGCTTTTATGCACCTCTCATTGGGGTATGCAGTGAAATGAGGTTGCGCAACACCAAGAGTGATACTGCAAATAAAATAAAAAATTACATTGTGACAATCTTGTCAAAACATGGTGACAGAATAAATTTATTTTGGCAAACTGAATGAAGGGTTCTAGGATACAGTTAATTATATTAGCTCTTAAAGAAAAGTAAACAGAATCTTTAGGGACTACAGTAACAGACAATTTTAAGGTACTTAATAAGGTAAAGGGAAGTAATTAATATATTCCATGTGTGGCCTTCACCATTTTTTTAATCAATATTGAGATATTAAAACAATTACAATTGCAATGAAATTGTTGTATCATATATTTTTATTTGGACAACCAAGTGGAATAAGTGGTTCTAAATAAACAATATAACTTTGGGTGGGGGAGTGTGAGGCAGATCATTCATGTGGTGTAAACTGGTATGAATCCTTTTTTCTTATTGGATGTGGTGCTGTTGAGGAACTGGGCTATAGACTTTATATAGATATAGACATAGAGAGTTAAATCAGAAAGAAAAGCTTTCCTTTCATGGACACCCATCAAGCACTTCTGTGATATTTCACTTAAAGTAAAAACCTTCAGCTGACATAACACATCTTAAGATCTCCAAGTAAAATTCTCATCATAGTTATGTGGCTTCTAGAACAGTAGAGATCCTTGCATTTTAATTTGCCAAGGTTTGCCTGCCACACTAGGTTTAATTTAAAAGCATACGCTGTGAAGCTGAAAATACTTTTCTAGGAGATTACCTTCACTTTTAACCCTAGCTTCAATTGTCATCTGTTTCAGATACAGTAAGTGATGTTATTTCATACTTGTTCATGCAGGGATGCACTTAATAGGCCCAGAAGAAAAGTGATTATTAGTGGATTGACTGTACCTTGATTGCCTGTGGATAACTCTCACATATTTATTTCTTTATTTCAGCAAGGAATGGAATTCGACACACATCAGTCTGCAGATTTATGAGTACAACTTCTATTTGAATACAATTAAAATATTTTATGATCTAAATAATAAAAAAATAAAAATATCTACCTGATGATATATTCAATAACACATGAGTATGCATAGATTAACCCATACTTAAAGAGTGAGTAGAGCACAGGAGGAGAAGCATTGCACAAAGTCAGTTAGTAGTAAATTTAGACAATAAAGCTAGAGGTAGTTCCAAAGTTGTTAGCAAGTAGTGTTTTATATTTCTTTGGGAGCCAAGTGCTGCTGAAGAGAAAAAAGTATTTTAAGTGAGGTATGGATAAGGAGGAGGGGAAGAATGATGATAATGGGAGAGGGGAAGAGTGCAAGTGCACCGAGGTAAATAATTTAAATAGATGTTATTCATCCAAATACCAGATGGTTTTCTTTGTGGACAAGTAAAAAACTTAAAAATCTGTAAGAATAAAAATGTCACCCTCTAATAAAATGCAAGGTATTTAATTACGATTTACTTTCTGTATTTTTTAATAAGTAGTTCTTAAAATAATATGATAGTCTATTGACAACATCTACATTGTTCTAACTATTGGAAACATTAGTAATGTTTTGTTTACATGCCTGTTTTTTATGTATTGAAGGAATTGCACAAAAGAACTTAGTTTATTGCTGCTTTATATTATGTGCACAAATCCTCCTGATGTAAGAAAAAGAGCAAAAACCACAAACCCTCCCCATTTTTCTTATAATCAGGTTAGAAGTTCCCTGAAGTTCCCTAATAACAGTTGGTAAGATCTGTATTCTCAGTATCATTCCCATATCAAATGTCTCAATGTCTCAAGAATGTATATAGTTTTGAATGACTTGCATAAGTGTTCTAAAAGAGTGAAAAACGTCCTTTCATTTTGCTTAATAATCAATATTTTAGGAACGTAATCAAATAGAACATGTAAATTTTCTTGTAAGAAGGGTCTGTCCAGAGTGCTGGTTTGGTGAAGAAGTAAAACATGCAAGTGGTAACTTAAGGTGCTCACAAGATAGAAACATGCATAAAATATGAAAAAATAAACCAGCTCAATCTATCAACAATTTGGGGAGGCTTTTCTGAAGATATATTAGACAATTTGTTTTCAAAATTAATCGGAAAATTTCTAATATTTGGGAGAGGAAAGAAGGCCTCAGAATGCTTCTTCTCAAGAAATGTTTCACAAAAAACAGGAATGGGGGGCAGTTGGAACTAGATAATCTTTAAGGTTCCTTCCAACCCGAACCATTCCCTGATTCTTTGAAAAACTTGTTAAAAGGTTTAACCAACTATAAGGTATTCCAGAATGTGTGGATAGAGGGACACTGTTCTTAGTATTGTGACAAGGAAGGATGCCTTTCTTAGTCTCCTTTCACTGGTAGCAGCCCCTTGTTACAGGCACTCAACTCCTAATCCTTCTACCTGCCTGCCAGTGCACCTACATGTTCATAATTCTGTGCACATACAAGATTTGTGAGTGCATTTGTAAAGAAGAGCAAACCGATTTAGACTCACATAATAAATGTTAGGAGCTATGTATTACCCCCATCACTTTTTCATGGATCAGTCTGGAAGATTCCTTGTGTGTATTTCAATTTATCTTTAAATTTCAATATATGTTTATTATTTCTTACTGCTTTGCAGAGATCTTTTCACATGTTAAAAGGGTGTTTTTATCAGGTTGCTGATAAAATAATGGGAATTGAAATTAGTTTGAGTTGAACAGAAAGGTAACATTTGTGTTTCCTTTATGACTCAGATGGAATGAAGCAGCAACAAAAGGGGTGAAAGCAGCATACAAGCTAATCTGTAGATGTGTGTAATGTTGTCAGTCATTTAAGAGCGAGTAGGAAACAACCGTCATTCAGAAACGTAATTTTTGACAGTCTTTTACTCTGTTGTCTGAAATTTTGCTGTGACTCACCACAATAAGTGCTTGTGGAATTAAACCAAACAATGCATTTTTCTCAAACCGGCAGAATTAGTTGCCTCTTTGTGCAAATCTCTCTCCCATTGACTATGGAGGGGGACTGGGCTATGTAGAAGTCTTGAATAAGGCTAGATGAGTAAATTGGGATAAAATGAGGTAAGCAGTATATCAAAATTTTTTAGAAATCTTTTTTACTGTCAATATTTGAAAAAGCATGGCCTTTTTATGGTTCATAAAGTTTGCATGGGAGTTAGCATATGGCTCCATGACATAACTCCAGTATGTTTACTTGCAGCAGCACTCTCAGTGATGCACTGATGTTACAAGGACTACTTGAGTATCACAAAAAAGTAAACCAAATTACAGTGGTTTTTGCCATTCTATCATGCCCATTCCCACCAAAGCAAAGTCTGGTGGGAGTAGAATTACTAGCATTATAATATGATGGTACAAACAGCACTGCAGCATTACTAGCTCTAGGACACATTGCAACCCAAGTAGTTTTATCTTACCATATTGAACAGGAGAGCTCTTGCATAGAAAAAAACTCTTCTACATATGCTTTGTTGGGTAATTTGGGCATTCTGAGTAATGGGGAGAGTACTCTGTTTCAGCTCGATATATTTGTCCTGAAGAAGGTATATCATGAGGATTATTTTGACAGATGCTCCATCTCATTAACTGTAACAATCTAATTAAATGCATGCTGCAAAAACAGATTCACAGTCAAATGGTCACATAGTAACTCTCTCACCTGTACAGCCTCTCATAATTATGAGAGGTGTGGAGTGTTGATGTGTAGTGCAGTGGCATCCTATTTTCCCAGACCACATTTGTCTTTCTCCTAATTTCAGTAGGATAATATCAGTGATGTGTCTCACCAAAAGGTCATCATAGAAGCATGCTGCCACCTGGCTGTTGTTGAAACTAGACTAGTTTTAAGATGAATATTGATTTACTATGAAAAGTAGTATCTGACTGATTACTGAGCTTCATGCTCTCAGAGATCCCCTTTTTATTCACAGCTCTTCCTCTCAAGTTTCCTAATGGAACACTGAACACTTTTCTGCATCACAATGCCTTCAAAGATGCCATAATGATGCCAATCAGTGCTGACATCTTAATTCCATTTCAATTTCTGTCTGATTAATGCATGTGTAACAATTATCTTATAGCAAAGCTCTCCACATAACAGACTTTATTTGCTTCCCTAGACAACGAAAATCATGTGCAATGGTACATTTTTCTGGTATCTTTGCTATCCTTTAAAATTTGGAATTTATACAGGTAGTGATGCAATGTAGCAGAACAGATTGACATATGTGTCACAAAAGAATAGCAGCCTATTCCCTGCTTCTCATTTATCCTTCAAGTCACTGAGACAATAGATTGACCTATATTGAGGATTTAGTATGTAGTGAATAAAAAATATAAAATGAGATTAGCATCTCATACAAATTGAATTCAACATATTTGTTGATGGAGAGTAACATGTCTTCATGCTTTTCTCACACTCTTCAGCCTCTGGATGATAAAACTCCTGGTTTGAATCTTGGTTTGCATATGGAAAGGCCAGTTAGGAGAACAAGTTCGGAACTAAAACTGTGGTTTTGCCAGTTTTCATTAAATGTCAGTGGGACTAATAGAACCTGATGGTACTTGGAAAAGGGGATACTAATTCACAGTCCAGTCCTGGTGTTTTTTAATTGTTCTGGATTTATACAGGTAACTGAGTACAAAGTGCATAGATCACAGATTGCAGCCATAAGACAGGCAGTTTGCTATGTGGTAGAGGTCTTTACTTCTCAAATGACAGACACAATGATTAGGTCAAAGGAATAGCATGAATCTTGTAGGAAAGGAGCAATGTAAGTTATGCAAAGAACAACTGATGAATGTAAACACATTGTAAGTAAATTATTGATTAATAGGCATGACTAATACATGAATTAAGAAATTTTTTCAGCTGCAAACACTATGGTCTCACATTTTAAAACTGTATAATTACAGTTATTATGCATGCAAATCAGATAATGACACATACAAGTAGCCACTTAGATGCACAACTAACCATTTGCATATAAATTCACATGCAATCACATTATGGGCTTATTAGGTACAGAACTTTGATTAATTCTGTCATCCTCTGAATTCATTGTCATCCTCTGAATGAGGTAGATCCTTAGAGAAAAATAATGTATGACCATACAGTTAAATAAGGCACCTAAGCTCCTGAAAACAAATTTGAAGTTACACAGGCAAACCTTAATTCTAACATTTTCTAATCTCTGCATGGTTAATTTCACAGCCTTAATGTTTTGGGGCTTTTTTAACATTGCCTTTAAATTGTGGAATTAGTGTTCAGACTGAGTCATACGTATAAGCATTGATTTTTATATCTAAACATTTTTAAGATCAAGTGAGAGCACTGTCGTAATTTTGAAATCTAATGTTCTTCAGGCTACTCTGCAGGCTGAGTAAACGTTAACTCATTTTCAAAAAAGGTGGCCTTTTCAAAAGCACATGAGTAACTTTGAAGCCTTTACTATTTTCACAAGGTGACTTAATCATTTAGAATCTAAGTCCTGGAGACTGCCACTGGATTTAAGACTCTTAAATCACTTGCATGGCTCTGGATATCATACACAAATCTCTTTATTCCTCAGTGTCTAAGGAGCATATTTTCATAGTTGTATTATTACCTAAATATTTATGGGTGATCATTAAGAATTTAATATTATTTTGTTATTTCACGTATGAATTGCTTAAGGTTACCTCTGCCTCTATCTAAATGCCTTTATAAATCTGGCCTTAAATCACTTCTGAAAAAATTGTGGCTTAAAATTCCAATTAACTTAGCCACTTTGCAATGTTGATTCAATGTATTAGCTATCCAGATTTTAGTATTTTTCATCAATCATCCATAAAAAAAAACCCCAAACAAATAAGTTTGAAATCTTGATCTGCAATCTTTGCTGTAACAACTGTAGCATGAAGACCTCTGGGGGGAAGTCTGGAGAACTGAGGTCTGAGTTTCTAATTGATTTTGCTTTAATCCATAAATATTTTTTCTGATTGTAAAATGTTATTATAAAGTGTTATTGAAGAAGAGTACTTCCTAGGTTCTCAGAGGTAGCTGCAAGTCCTGCAAACAATAATCTGCTGGTTAGCTAAGTACCACTTTTAGGTACTTTTATGATAGATTTTATTTTCTCCCATGCTTGTAGACTTTTTGAGTCTACAGTTAAAGTGGAAATCTGTTACAGACTTCTACAGGTGCCTTCAGCTATTAGTTTTAGTGTCATGTCAGTTTGGATATTCGTGCCTCAATTAACTATTAGAAGGGGCTATTGAATCAATAGACTTTCAGGGTACACAGCTGTGATATGTAATGTTTGAAACTCAGTGAACCCTAAACCTTCTTTGTCAGGTGTTGCTCTTGAATAGCCTTCAAAGAGAACATCACATTTTAAATCTGAAAAGACAGCTTTGTTACCTTTTTATGGTGGAATGAGACTGAGAAGAACTGAAAAAATTGTTTGTGTGGACTTGTCTGTAAATTTATTTCTGATGAACTGCATTCCTTCTCACAAAGGAGAACCCCACTTTGTTTCAGTCCATGAAATATTCAGTTAGACCATATAGTTTGGCTTTCTTTCAGATTTGTGATTGCTTTTGAAAGGATGCTCAGTGTTTGCAAATATCAGTCACAGAACAGCTGAGGTTGGAAGGGACCCCTTGAGATCATGTAGTCCAACAGGAGTCAGCTAAAGCAGGTTGTTCAGGTTTTCAGTATCTCCAGGGATGGAGACTTCACAAACTGGGCAACCTGTTCCTGTACTTGACCACATTAATAATAAAAAAAAGCTTCTTCATAAGTTTGAGTGGAATTTGTTGGATTTCATTTGTGCCCATTGCCTCTTGTCACTGTGGATCACTGAGAAGAGTCTGGCTCTGCCTCTTTCAGTACCCCCATCAAGTCCATATAAAAATGGACAAGATTCCACATGAGCATCCTCTTCTCAAGGTTAAACGTCCCCTCTCACTCACTTGCATGTCAGATCCTTCAATGCCTTAAATCCCTTAAGTCATTTTTGTGGCTCTTCACTGAACTCACTCCAGTATGGCCAAGTCTTTCCTGTACTGGAGAGCCCAGAGTGGACACAGCACTCCAGAGGTGGCCTCAGCATTACTAAACAGAGGGGAAGAATCACCTCCTTCAACTTGATGGCAACATTCTCCCTAATGGCAGCCAGGGTGCTCCTGGTCTTCTTTGATGCAAGGATGCCTCACTGCCCTATTGCTCCTGCTCTTTGAGGTCCCTCTGAATAGCAGAACCATCTGGTGTATCAACTTTTCCTTCCAATTTTCTATCTGGGGGTGCACTCTGTCCCATTGTCCAGCTTACTGATGAAGTTGTTAAACAATACCGACTCACTACCAACCTCCAGGAGTACTCCACAACTGGCTGGATCACAAGGCTTTCAGACAGGCAGTTTAGCCAGTTTTCATCCAACTCATTATCTAATTACCTATCCTGTACTTCCTCAATTTGTCCATAAGGATATTAATCAGAAAATCTATTTTCACCTATGCAGGCCTCCCTCCACCACTGTGTGACTTCCTGTGCCTGGGGATGGACCATTCTTGAGCAGGGAGGAAACGATCCTTCAAAGTTGATCTGCTCTCCAGGACCCTTCATGTCTCCAGGATGGTCTCCCATGGGATGCTTCCAAGCAAATCCCTGAACAGACTAAAATCTGCTCTCCTGAAGTCCAGGATTCTGATTCTGTTACTCGCCTTGTTTCCTCTTCTCAGGAGGAATTCTTTTAAAAAACCAAACCAAACCAAAACAAAACCCCCAAAGACAAAAGCCAAAACTCTTTTTGTTTATTTGTTTTTAAAGAATCATATTATATGGGTCCTAAAGTTCATTTATGCCTGTAATTACTTGTAAGTATTGGAGGAATGTTAACTGTAACAAAAAGTGTCTTTTCTTGAAGACAGAAAATATACTATACTCGTTACTTAGATTGTTGTTTAGCTGATATTTAGTACTTAGATTGTAGTTTGGTGGTTTCTTGGAAGACTTCTGATGAAATCATATAACAGGAATACTGAAAAAAAATAGTAATAATCTAGAGGAATAGATGCTGTGCTGGAATTAAACATAATTGTTGGCAATGATTTTTAAGCTTATAATAATTCATCTTATCCCCATGTGTCATACAAGAAGGAAATATCTGAGTCTTTTGAAGGAGGCAGAAGAGGTTATTTTACCTCTCATGGATATCAGTCCTTAACAGAAAACAAATGAAAATCACTTGATGCAAAAATCAACATTTAAAATGCATTTCATTTTGTGGCAAATAGAGCAAAGTGTGTATGATAAACAAGACAGCTTCTTTTGTAAGCTCTTCAGAACAAGACTGTATAAATATTTAAGGTGATATGAGACCTTGAATATTTTAATGGCAGAAGAGAAATTAAAAATAATAGTGGTAATTAATATTAAAAATTCACGTTAAAGCATGAACCTAAGAAAATCTTGAAATCTCTACAGTGATTGCCTCCAAGCCATTTCACTGTTCTACACATAGGTACCTACACACAACCTACATTCAGTAAACTTCATTTATTTATATCTTTTTTGCTCAGTTCTGAAGACATATGAAGCCCATTTTTCCTTTCCTGTGTGTAGGGTGCTTATACATTCCTGAAGCATTATGATAGTTCCTGAATTTATTTAAATTACAAGGTTTTATTTAAAAGTATCCATTGTATAATAAAAACTAATTTGCATTAACATAATGAGGTATTTAGTCGAGATTATTCTAGGGAGAGTAGCTATGAAAGTAGTTTTGAAGGATTTATTCTTCCACTTATGAGTTTCTTTCTTAATGAGGATTACATTCTCAAAGGAGAACAAGTAATTGATAAAAAACAGGGTTTTGCCTTTCAATAGTATTTTCAGTCCTGTTATCTTATTCTACAATAAGCTGTTAAATCTTTGCAATTTGAGACAATGAAATAATAACCATCCCTAAATCCTTACTGTAGCCAAAGAGTTTTAAATTGTTGTCTACCTACATTATAAAACTCACCTAACGGTTGTTTAAGGTCTCAGAATTTCCTTCTTTGTTTTGTTCAACTGTATGGAAGCAGTTCTCATTTGATTATAAACATACAATAAAAACAAATCCCTGGATTCTCCACATGCTAATGGCTTGATTAATATTGTAATAAAGTAATTTACAACCCAGTGATGGAGCTTGTCTACTGCTGAAGAGGCATAGATCTGGAGAATATACAAAAAGTAGCCATTTTGCGAATCTGTGTAATACTCCTTGGGTACACCCACGGTCAGTATTGCCTGCCTCAGAGCTGGCGTACATATTCTTAACTTGTCTACCATCCACCTTGCGGGTACCTCCCAAAAGGGCAGAGGAACACAGTTCTGGATGAGATCAGATGTGCAGGCTAAGGAAGAGAAATGAAATTATTTTTGTATTTTGCTTTTTTTTCCCTGCTTCTTTAACCGTAATCCATAAGACTGTTTCTTTTCTCTTAGTTCAAGAGAAGGTGAAAGATATTTTGTTCAAATCTGAAATTCAGAATAAAGGCCTCTAATGCTACTTTGTATCTGGTATTGTTAGTGAATTAATGTATTTATTTTGGGTCAAGCCTTCTAAAATAATGTAGTTAATTAATGAGTACAAACAGGAAAGCTTCTTTGCCTAAATTCTGCTTGGCTTCAGTCTCTGAGACACTAAAGCAACATTTTTTTAATTGTCATTTAGTTAAAGAAAACAGCCATTAAAGATAATCACAAAATAGACAAACTTGCAAAAACTTTGTTTGTTTGCTTGCTTGTTTAATTAGAACAAAGTTTTGGCAGGTGGAATCACCTTGATCTAAGGTACATGATCTAAAAGCATATGTATCTGTCACAGAAAATGTATGTTCCCAAAAGCAATGATACTAATGGCCCAGTAGGCATTACTCTTTTTATTGAACTCATAGTATTAGAAAGCACTGTGATGTCTCGGTTTACAACCTGCTAATTAGTTTGATGTGGAACACCACCTTTAGGTTTAAAAAGAAAAATTTGTTTTGAAATTCATATTATTCTTGCAGGAATTCAGGCTTTTAACAGTGTAGTATAGAAAAGTATAAATTAACTTTGTAATGTCTTCCTAAGCTTTGCATTCCTACATTGACCATTCAGAATACTGTTATGCTGCTATGTTTTTCAAACTAATCTAATCTGAATGCCCATTAACAGGAAGCAAAGGGACTGCCTCACTTCAAAACACATGCTTACAAAGCGCTCTGCTTCCGTTTAAAACTCAGGGAAGTTCAGTGAAAAACCTTCAAATACTCATGTCCTTCTTAAATAGAATCACGGAATCATAGAATAGTTAGGATTGGAAAGGACCTTAAGATCATCTAGTTCCAACCCCCCTGCCATGGGCAGGGACAC
>WYDI02042054.1:0-43564 GCA_009867235.2 Psittacus erithacus
TGGGCAGAGAAGAGATTCAGAGCAGCCCTGCGGAGAAGGACTTGGGGGTGTTGGTTGATGAGAAACTGAACATGAGCTGGCTTCACTGTGTGCTTGCAGCCCAGAAAGCCAACCGTGTGCTGGGCTGCATCAAAAGGAGCGTGACCAGCAGGTCGAAGGAGGTGATCGTGCCCCTCTACTCTGCTCTCGTGAGAACTCACTTGGATTATTGTGTGCAGTTCTGGTGTCCTCAGCATAAAAAGGACATGGAGCTCTTGGAACAAGTCCAGAGGAGGCCACGAGGATGATCAGGTGACTGGAGCACCTCCCATATGAAGATAGGCTGAGAAAGTTGGGGCAGTTCAGCCTGGAGAAGAGAAGGGTGCGTGGAGACCTTATAGCAGCCTTCCAGTATCTGAAGGGGGGCTATAGGGATGCTGGGGAAGGACTCTTCATTAGGGACTGTAGTGACAGGACAAGGGGTAATGGGTTCAGGCTTAAACAAGGGAAGTTCAGGTTAGACATAAGGAAGAAGTTCTTTACTGTTTGGGTGGTGAGGCACTGGAATGGGTTGCCCAAGGAAGTTATGAATGCTCCATCCCTGGCAGTGTTCAAGGCCAGGTTGGACAGAGCCCTGAGTGGCATGGTTTAGTGTGAGGTGTCTGTGCCCATGGCAGGGGAGTTGGAGCTAGATGATCTTAAGGTTCTTTCCATCCCTAACTATTCTATGATTCTGTGATTCTAAGGAACTGCTGTAGCACACTGTGGCAGGGCAAACAATTTCTCTTTTTTATTTGCATACCAGAAATGTTAGTTTAAAAGGCAAAACAAGTGATCATAACTCTACTTGAGCACCCACACATTGGCACAAGCAGTCTGAGACAAGTCAGGGTGGAAAGGGAATTAATTGCTTTTGAGGACAAAAGTGCTACTGGAGCTAAACTGGCAGCTCCAGATTTTGAGCATTTTTATTTAATGGTCTTTGAAGAAAGGAGTGTGAATTGAGAGAGAAGTGGGTATGAAGGGTAATTATATATCATTAATTTTAGGTGGTTCATTTTTCTTTAGGCTCTGCAGGATGTAGAAATGTGTCCCATTGCACTTTATTTCATTTTTCTTTTTGTTTAAAGGGACTTGTACTTTTATATCTTTGAGGAAATTCTGAAGACAAGACAATGCCTTTAGTTTTGGGGAAGACCAAAAAACATTTTAGCAAATTATTTTAGCAAAACGTGTAACGCTGTGTTCTCAGAAGCTACCTGAAGCCAGTTGTCAAGCTCTAGCTTTTATTCATAGACCATAAACCATCATGAAGATTGCATTGAAATTCTCAGTTCTGCCTTCTCTTTCTGTTTAAAATAGTAGAGGGCACTTGAATGAAACATTTCTACCCATTTTTGTTCATGTTCCAGTAAATTGAGCAACAATGATTTTAGCCATAAAATAGGCGATTACAATCCATGCATGATTAATTGTGGGTTTTTTTTGATAGCCAAGTTGCCAAAACACAAAACTATAATGAAGGATTTTAGAAACCTTTAGCTCCTTTTATGAAAGTGAAAAATATGTGCAATATTCTTTTTTTCTAGTTGATATATAAGAACTAGGAGTGGGGAACAGCTGTTGCAGTATATTCAGTGGTAAAACCAGTAGGTGATGCCCCATTTTGTGTCTCAGCTAAAGTTAAATAATTTAAAAATGTATTGGAAACTAGTTTTTTCCTTGTCAGCAAAGCTGATTATGTGGAAACAGTTTGCTTTTGGAAAACTTCACTGTGACAAGAACTTTGATCCTGCTTCATGGAAAAAAATAATCTCAGGAAAGTCTTGTGAGCTAGGAGCCTTGATTCCTCTTTATAGGCTGAGACTTGCAACTTCTGTACTGAGCACTTCACAAATACCGTGCAGTGCCTCATTTGTCTAAACCACCAGAGACTGTGAAAGGCCTCTGGAAAACTGTGTAATGATTTAGATGAGAAGTCTGTTTCGTCTCATCCAGCAGGAAGTATGCTTATCAATGTGGCTGTTAAACAGTGAATTTTTTAGGGAGCTCTCCATGCACAAGTTGATGATCTTGATCCTTAAAAGCAATCTCTTAGACATGACTCATAAAACTTTCTGTGATTCTAATGTGTTCTTTGGTTTCAAATAAATGAGTTGTCCAATAAATTATATAGGCCTCGCTATGCTTTTATCTACATCCAAAGCATGGCGTTAACCCTGTGATAGGTAGTTGTGTTACACATGGTGGACAGCAGATCAGTCCCACAGTGGTTCAGGAGTAAATATTATAGGAGCAGATCCTAATTGCAAAAATTACATTTATTAGTATGAATATATATCTTCCACTTTTAGTTCTTTGGTTTTATGGAAAAACTACCACAATGTTATCAAAAATAATTTCCCCCATGTGCATGTAGTGTGTTGATTAACAGGTTTAATGACTTTCAGTGTTTTTATAACCTTCTAAAGTCTTATCTGTCTTCCTGGCTTTTGTGCTTTTTCTACGCATTTAGAAAATCCCGAAGGGAAGACAAAACAAGAGCTTTTGAGACACTGAAGTGAGACAACTGATTAGTCCTAAGAAAGCTTCAAAGTAGATAAGCATTCTAGGTCAGATTTGTAGTAAGGACAAAGATAAATCATTTTAAAAGATCCTTCATTCAGGGATACAAAGTATTTGGAAGATTTATGAACTTTTTAAGAAAGTATGCTCAGAAACATTTGGATTAATAAATAACATGACCAAAACTTGCCAGGATGTCTTAGGTTTATAGTTTGCTCTTGAAAAATGAAAAGTTCACTGAACTATGAAGTTCTGAAGAGGTTTTATTTTTCTCTTCTGCCAGCTCTTTCTTTTCTGTGTGTAGGATTTTATTTTCCTTTTTAATAACCTAACCAATATTTTTGTTTTCAGATTAATAAGCTTCATAGAATGAGAGATGATGACCTTTTCTTTTCCACAGTATGCACATGCTTTTCAACAGTTGATCTGTGCTTGTCCACATCAATAATACAGTGATTTTGTGGGTTCTTTTCCTCCTCAAACCACATCTCCAGTTCAGCCACAATGGTTAGGCTGCAGCCACATTTTTCAAATGTAATTGCTGATATTTTGCTTCCCCTCCTTGCTTTAATGGCAGTGAGTGCAGAAAGTGCCAAGCATTGTTCTCTGCAAATCTGGCTCTTATAAGTGTATCAAGCAGTGAGATGGCCAATGTCTTATCCCACAAGTTCCCTTCTAAAAAGCACATGAACAGGATTTTGCTGAAGGACATCTTTTTGAATTTCAGGAGCAAGTAGCAGGTACAATTTCACCCTGTCTGTTGAGGTAGATACTCTACATACTACAAGATTTTTGCAATTCTTTCAAAATCAAGTCTTGAATATAAACTACATTTTTTAAAAGGCATTTTAATTGCCAAATGTGATTCCTTCCCTTCTATTCCCCTGTCAGCCCCTAATAATCTAGGTAGGTGCATTTTTTTTTCTGCAAGCTGATGTCCTTACCGCTTGTGTCCTCCACAGAGGACCTAAAACCAGATAACATATAAATGCATTAAAACCCCAAAATGACTGTACTATCTGAAATTAGAAGGAAAACGTGTACCACCAGTGACTTTTATTTTCTGTCTGTCAAGATGAATTGTGTATTTTTTTCCTCCCTCCATGACGAGCACAGTGTGCGTCATTAAATCTTCAATTGCAGATAGAACTGTTTTGTGCAAAATGACCTGCCATGAACAAGCTTTTCTAAAGGAATAATGACTTACACTGAGAACTGTATATTCGAAAAGAAAGCACTCCCACCTCTTCATAACTCACTGCACCTCCTTCCGTGATGCTAGTTCTGTCCTATCTTTATTTGAAAAAGATGGTACCCCTGAGAAAGGTACTAACTTTGCTTAATCACCACCTGCATGTTTTTTGATGAGGATTGCTTGGCACAGAACATTAGACCAGGCAAATTATGCTTATGTTAGCTGCTATAGTATCAGCATCAATTGGGCAATCCTTGCCTGATGATCTGTACATGTACGCATGTGCACATCTGCATCTGAGATTGTCACTCTGCACTGCTGATGGCAGAGGAAAATAAGTGCTTAAAGGGTATTGTGATTCCTTAAAGCTGATGCCGACAAGAGGCTAATGTTTTTTCATTTGCTGTGAAAGTAGTCAAGCATGACTGGTGCTTTAGGCTACTAAATTACATGGAGATGAATCTCATTCTGCATGTCGCTGCTACCCTGTATAACTTACGCTAGGAATACTGTTGTGTTTTCACAGACTACGGTTCCCTGAAATATATTTGCAGTTTGAGATCAGAGTGTTGCAACCACTCCACTACACAAATCTTTTCATAGCTAAGGTTGTGGCAAAAATATAGTTAAATGCATGATGTTCTTTCCTGAGTGGGCCAGATTTCTGGATATTTTGTGTACCTTAAGTGGGACCTGACACTAAGCATAGGTGAAGCAGGCAGTTACATGCAGCAGTGCTGCCTGCATCACTGAGCCATGGTCATGCACCCTGATTTGTGCAAGCCAGAGAGAAGTATAGGGGAGTGGGCATGGTTCTGAAGATGGGGCAATGCAGGTACTCTGACCCCTTCTCCCCAGGGTTTCCTCATGCCCTCCTCCCACCCTGTCACTCCTATCCCCTATTCTACTCCCAAAGCCAAGCTCACTGGGGTGGCAAACGTGATGTTTGCTGACAGCACCTGTATAAGCACTGGAGTAAGTTCTTTGACAGATGAAACAGCTTTTAAACTATTTCCTTCCCAGTGCTATTTCTTAATATTTTTCTATTTTCCATATGTACGTAGTAATTTGCAAAACCTGGGATGTGGGACATTTCTCTGGTTTTGTTGCTGTTTCTTTGGAGGATGCTGTTGCTCTGATTCACTTTATAAAAAGCATAGTTGAATGATAACATGCATAACTGTTTTCAGATATCTATCTGGACATATTTCAAATACTTACAAATGCTCTTCTGTACGTCCTCTGCAGATAGGAGTTGTAGGATGTTTGAAAGCAGCCCAAAAAAGCTTCCTCCTGTGCTCTGCAAATGAATCAGAGCTTCTGTAATCTGGCAGGCCTTCTCCTGCTGATAAAAGTGAGGCTATTCAAGCCTGGAAGGGGAGGAATGGCGCTTGCTTTACAGCACTGTTTCTCTGTCTGAGCTTGGCTTTTTTTTGTTTTTAATAGAAGGAACTCTTGGCCTTATAGAAGTCAAAGAACTCTTTTTATATGATGTTGTCCTTGTGTTTTTTTCTGACAGCTGAACAAGAATGACATAACCAGTTTCTTATTTCTTATACTTAGTCTCCTTCATTTTATTTTCTTGCCAGTGCATGTGCATTTGTGAGGGCGATTTATTGGAGGATTCCTTGTCGTCTTGCAAACAAACTAGGTGTAGCCTAGGGATCACTGCTAGAGAAACGGTGGCATGGATGACCATGCACCGGACTTTTTGTAGCAGTCAAAGATGAACAATTCTCAATCTGTCCACAGGTTGCAATGCATTTACACAGTGTATCTGCACTTAGTGGAGTGTCTGTGAATAACTTTAGGGTGAGAAGAGGCAAGACAGCTAGATTTATAGAATAAATTGTTCACTGTGTTCTTCCTTTACTTCCCAGCCCAAAACCAGCAGGCAAATTCAATGTACATATAATTCCACCCCCCGGTCCTCCCTGTCAACCTTTCTTTCTTTTATGACAGTGGGGCTTCTCTTTTATGTTCTTTCTTCTGCTTGTAATTTTGTTTATACATGATCAGAAATATTTTATAGCTCACTAAATGGAGGAAGTTCATTGTGCAATGCACTGGGAAGAAAGAGGAGGAGAAAAGGACAAAGAACAAAAAAGCATTGAAATCTCACCTGCGCAAGAAACTCCAGCTTTCTAAGCTGCTGTAGTGGAGACATAAGGAAAAACAGATTGTTGTTGCTTTTTGCCATCTGCTAAGTATGCCACAGATGATAGCTTTTATCAGCAGGGAGCTATTATCACCAGTTAAAAACTACATTATCTTTAAATAGTGTCTTACCAAAAAAAAAAAAAAGGTGCAACAGAAAAATAATTTTCAGCACATTTGTATATTTTTTTTCCTACTGGGCTGAATTTCTGTGCTTGCAGAAGAGGTTCCACCCCCTGTCACATTCTATGTTGTCTATCCATGCCTGTGAAGGATGGTGAGACTTTCCCAGCAGAGCCCATCCAGCCCATACAGGCTGGGCAGGGCTTCTGCTGTTCTGTGTCAATGCTGATCATCTTGAGAAGTATCTGCACTGATCTGTAGCATTGCTTCTATGTAATTCTAGAGGTCTTTGTTTTTATAGCTCTCCACCAATCTCCAGTTTATGAAGTGAGCTGAGATCACTGTGTAGAGGTGTTTCTGATTCAACCTGTTCCAGGGTTGAAGTTACCAAAAGTGAAAGGCCAAGATTTATGCAGCTGAAATGAGCATAAATCTGTTCCCTATTCCCAGTTCTTATCACAGCAGCTGCAGCAGTAACACCAGCTGTGATGCATCTCTCTCTCTCTACAGGTACTTCTGTGCAGTTTGCCATGAAATCTCCTCTCAATTCCCACTTGTCACAGCAATGCTCACCTCCATTTTGGGGAGGCTGAATTACTTAACTGCATGCTTTCAATAAGGCTGTGTGCTCATTCCCTGGGACACTAAACTGCTCTTGAATGTAGCTCTTCATCCTCGGTATTTTACCTTCTTTGGGCAGTACCTGGACACCCATATCCAGCAGAATCTCTTTACACCAGGCACTGACTCTACTTAAATTGATACTGTTTTTCCCGTGCATCAGAAAGATTTCAGTTTAAGTCAAACATCTTATTTTAATCTTTGTATGTATTATTTCAAATGCACTGTCCCGTCTTGAATTTTTAACTAAATCCATGTGTAAACCTCCTACAGCTTTCTTCTTGCTTTCCACGTACATACACAAAACTAAACATGTATGTACTTTAGCCTATGTACCTAGTAACAGGTAGGTTCTCTAAAGCAGCCACTGTTTCTTTTCCAATGTTACAAGTGATGGTCTTGCCCCATTTAGGGAATTTTACATTCATTAGTAACGGGGTTTTGAATTGTAATTATATTACCTATAAAATTTTATTAGCTATATAGAAAAAGAAAGAAAAACTGGTATTTGCTAAATTTCTGACAGCACTCTCCAGAAATTAATTGGTCCCAATTCCAGTTACTTTCTCTTGTAGGATGGGACCTGAGACAATTAAAACAAAAATAAGTGTCGAAAAGATGAGGGTTAATGTTTTCTGTGAAAATGACAGCTGAGGTGTGGAAAACAGCTCTTGGATGGATGGATACGGCAATTTCTAGTGGCATACTTCAGAATATAAAGAAAAGGAAAAGCATGATAATGAAGACCTAAAAATGGCATTTACTTAAGGGAAAGTGGTTTGGTCTGACAGATCCATTGCCTCTTCCTGAAGGTGAAGAGAATTAAGGGCTAAGAGAAAGTTGTTAAGGCGTGTTTTTTGGTTTTTTGTTTTTTTTTTTTTTTTTTTTTTAAGAGAACAGTATCTGTTTGATTTTTTCTATGTGAACTGGACCACTAGTGATCATTTATGCTGTTCGAAACGGGTTTTTGTTGTTGTTTTTTTGTTGTTGGTGGTGAGTTTTTTTTAATGTTAACCTCACCCTTAGGCAGTTTGAAGATTCAGCAAAGAAAGTTGTACCATGCAGCCAAAGTCAATTTCTAATTCAGTTGTCATAATAATATAGCCCCTGTCCCACTGGAACTTCTTTCCCTGCTAATGCAAACCATAATAAGTACTTTGCAGAGATATGTTTTTGATTGGTGTCCTCTATTCCAGGAATATCAACATTGCAGATTAGTGAAGGCTTAGGAAAGCACATATTTATTAGAAACATACTCGTATGAGATAACATTTTTGGAGATTTTAATCCCAGTTATTTTTATATTATGGAGTTTTTGGTGTGGTTACTACTACATTTTAAAAAGAGCAACATGAATTGCCAAATGTGATATGAATCTTAAGTATATTGACGTTAAAGTAATATGTTGCTAAGATTAGGAATTTTTCCAATTTGCAGGATATATATGTTGGGTTACTGTCAAGCTTCTTATTCATGGCTTTTTATAAACATGAAAATGATACTTTTGATTGTGACATAGTATAAATGAATTGTTAAAGATCCTTTTTTGAAGGAAATTACAGGGTAAGAAATACATAATACAGTAAAGTAGAAGGCAAAAGTGTTCTGATTCCGTTTCTTGATTTTGATGCATTTCTGCAGAAAGCCAGGGCCTTGATACAAATGACAGTATCCCGGAAGCCACTCTTGTATGGGTAGCATCTGGCAGTAGTGTGACAAGATAGAAGACAAGGATAGTTTTGGAAAATAAATGCCTTGGTCTTAGGCTGATGTATGATGTTTGAGTAAGAAGCTTCTGTTATGCAAACAGTGATTCTTCTGTGATGGATATGTAAGTGACTTTAGGCAGCTGAGTTGGAGAAACAAGATTTGGCTTCTAGGACCTGGCCCTTGGAGAACCAGGGCAGATTTGGCTCTTCAGTCAGAAAGTAGTGGCCAATCTAAATACTGCCTTGCTAATTTTCAGCTCATCTCAGAAGATATGATTAATTTATAACATATGACTACCATAATGGGAATGACACTGAAACAGAACTTTCTTATTGTGAATGCTGCAATTTGGTATTGCAAAACAAAATGTTGACCCTGCTTTGACTATATGACATAGCAAGGTCTTTTCCATTCAGGTCTCTAAGCCTAGGCATTTATTTTACTTTGAAAGCTGTTATAAAAATAGCATATGCCATATCTGGCTGTTCGGCTAAGCCACTTCTCGGTTGCACCATGGTTTACTATTTTTGGAGGACCTCTAACATTTGTCAGTTATGTTAATGTTTTCCTCGAGGATGCTATCTTTGTGGGTCCTGCAAAGTGGATAGAAGCAAAACTTAAAACAGCACTCTGCCTTGTATCAGTACTGTCTTTGCCAAACTCTGTTCTCCTATTCCATGTACCCCTGCTACTTCCCATCATCTACTGATAAAAGCTGAAAGGAGGCTGCTGTTGGTTAGGGACTTGTGAGAATGTTTCTCCATATAGCACCTAAGAAAAAGCTGTTTTGCCTACATGGCACAATGTTTTTATTTAGGTCTTGGGATATGTTTTCATATTTTGTTAACAATCAGATAAACTACTGGTTTTAGAGACCATCACACTTACACATGTTTAACCGTTATTTTAGGGGTATTTGAGACATGATTTTTTTTCCTGCATTACAGTCTGCTCCATCTCCAATTTTTATCTGTTTGTTTCCATTGATAGTTCCTTTTTTAAGTTACACTATCTCTCAGTAGATGCTAGGAGTGGTCACACTGCGCAAAACAAACTGAAAAATGGCACTGCTCCCTCCTCCCATGAGTGAGCAGCTATGGTGAGAGCAGATGTCTATTCCACTCTGCACTCTTATATCATAGAATCATTTAGGTTGGACAAGATCGCTAAGATCATCAAGTCAAACAAATGCTAAGTTTTCTCCTGAGTCTTCAGACTGGTTTGCAGCTGTGCCAGCAACTGTTGTTGCAGTGCCACTAGGCAGCTGGAGTAGTGTTTTGGGTCTCACAGCTCAGGTCACTTTAGGATAGGTCTTTCAGGTCAATAGCATCAAACATTAGCTCTTTTTCTGCTAGCATATAGAACAAGGTTTTTTAATCAAGTATTTATAAGCCAGACTAGGTTTTGTCCTCACAGGAGACAGTTAAGTATTCATCTTGTCTCTGTGCTGTCAGAGCTGAATGCAGCTGACAAAACCTTTAGGCAGAACTGAGGAGAGGGCTGATGCAGAGCCTGTCTCTGCAGCAGGGAAGTCCCCCTGCCGCGTGCTGGCCTGACACCAGCAATTGCTTTCCAGTTTCTCACTGGTGCATCTTGCAGCCACTATGCTCCTTTTGTGATCATGTTCCTCTGAGGATGGGAAATGTTTTACTGAGCAGCTTGTCCTAATGCAGCCTTGGTAAAATTGCGTAAGTGAGGCCAGGCGTCCCTTGCAGCTTCCATCTTGCCCTGCTGTATGTCTCTGCAGTGTGACATCTGAGTATGTGTTTTACATAACCTTCTATAAATGACGAAGACCTGAGAGGGTTGCTACTTGTATAAAATCCTGTAAATCTCTCAGGAATGGTAAGTGTTGGCTTTGGGCACCAGAAGTGTTTTGTTCTTTTTAGAGGGATTTCTCAGTTTGGGAGAATGGCTATAAGAAAATGGGAAGATGAATTACTATGACACGTTTAAGTTCATATAAGCATCCATTCTGCTCAACCAGATGTCAATATTCACACCATCATGGCCACCCAGATAAATCTTTGGTGGATTCTCAGCATGTCTGGCAGTCTTTGCTGCGCTGCCACTCTTCAGGTTTTAGTGATGCCGTTGTGCAAAGCTGCTTTTGGGCTGTGAAAAGGAAGGACTTGCTCTCAGATACACACCATCCATTTTCTGACTGATATTATTGGCCTCATAGAATTTCACTAGAGAATTTCAATAAAGATATTTTTAAAATGCCTGAATAGGAGGCTTGTGAAAAGGGAGACTACAGAGTTTGAAGGAAAGAAAAAGAAGAATGGGTCCGAAGAAGCTGAAGAATAAATAATAGAGAGGATTTGCCAAAGGTTATGGAGAGGATTAAAATTAATTTTCAAAGAGTACTGTGCCAAAAAAAATCCACATATTAAAGAGTTTGACTTCAATGGACTTGTATGTGTTTAAGGGAACAATAAAGACAGTGAGACCTTGCCAGATCCTAAAACTCACCAGAACAAATCATAGAATCATGGAATTGTTTAAGTTGGAAAAGACCCTTAAGACCATTTAGAAGTACAAACCCTAATACCATGAAGCACTGTCTACCTGATATGTTTCCAATGAGTGTGGACAACTGCGGTACTGGTGCCTCATCCTGAGGTGCCAAGGAGCTTTGGCCCTCTGTTCCATGTCTTCAGGATGCTGTTCTGAGGGTTCCTGCTAAGTCTATTTTGGTTTTTCTGTTTTGGTAGGTTTTGTGGGTGTATTATATGCAGTAGTGATGCTCTGTGCCATAAAGCTCAAAGCTGGAACTAGAACCAGGCTTGTAGGAAAGCCCAGTTCCTTCTGAGGGGGAGGTTTTCAGCAGCAACATTTCTTTGACCAGATTTTCAAAAGGATTTTGCACACAACCTATTTTTTGCCATTTGAAAAACAGGTCTCAGCTGTACATGCAGAACCTGACTGAGAAGGAGACCCTGGGGTCCTGTGTTGTCTTTTCTGTTTCACCCTTGCAAGCCACTGTCTCTAGGCTGACATCTCACCATCTATGTCTTCTTCACAGTTTTCACCTCGTCATCAGTAGGTCTGCCTCTGTTAAAACACTAGGCTTTCCTGAATTTCACCTTCCTTATCCCCACACAGGATTTTTAATGTAAATGCTGAGAAAAGGATATCTGAATTAAGAAAAAACACAACCAAGAATCGCAGCTTGTGTGTGCTGCAGACAGAAGAGAAGCAAATCATCACATAGACTGTTATTATTATGCTTATCCTTTTGATCTGATAATTATGAGAATAAACAGCCAAAAAAACCCCACCTTGTTGTGGTAGGTTCTATAGCTGCTCTTCCGAGGCTCTAAAGATCCCCCAGTGAACTTACGGTGTTCAGAATTTTATGCAGTGAAAGAGATAGTCTAAGCACTGAGACTTATAGCTGGACACAGGTCAAGAGGTCCCTGAATAGCTGACTTAACGAATGGGTCACAAGGAGTTGCCCAGTGCTTCTCACCTTGTCACATGTGATCTTTCTGTCCTGAGAAGTAGAGAAGAATCTCTACATCTTCCCTTCCCAAGAGAAACCCAAAGAGTACCAGATCTGCAAAAGTCCAGAAACAAAACCAGTGTGGTCTAGACGACTTCGTTCAAACTACCCTTATCTCCATCCTGTGACAGTGAGTCAGCAGGAGCTCCAGATGTTACCACAGCACATGTTCCCTGCTACTGATTGAGTAATATTACTCCCCATGCTAATTTAATTACTCACTTTGTTTTAAGAATTGTTTTGGATTTTTTCTTCAAGGCCTATCAAATATCTATCATCTGTCTTTGTATTTGAGGCTTTTTGCTATGGAAAAGGACTTCACTTAAGTTTTATTTATGCCATGATTAAAAATGGCTCTTGAATTTGTCACTTAATACTGGTGATGAACACCATCAGGATTTTGTTCATCCAAAATTTGTGTAGCAAACCCTGTCCTTCAAGATCTCACGGATGTACATTTTAAGAGCTCTCATGGGTACATGGTATGGCAGGATCAGTCGTAACCTTCACACGCTTTGATAAAGCCCAAACACTGTGGCCTATTTTTTGGCAGCTCTGGGACTTGGGTGTGAAAACCCATGCTGCTGGTCCAGGAAACTGCAGGGCTGTGACAGATGAATGCAGTCCCTTTCAAAAGCACTGCCAGCCAGCCAGCTCAGATGACAGCCTGTGGAGCTGATTAATGTGAAATTAAGCTGCAATTGTAATCTTTCCAGTTTTTCGGCCTCTTTTCCAATCCTGCTTAGCCTTCTTTGCAGCACCTCTGGGCTCAGTTGCTTTCCTCATGCTTTCTTAAATTTTCTCCCACCTTTCCCTAGTGGCATTTTGCTCCCAGGGGTCTTCCTGACTGCAAAAACTATGAGAACATTAAGCATGTTTACATTAATCTGTAAGTATACATTATAGATAATAATATGGCTATTCCTCATTAGGTGGTGTTTGGTGATACTACACATAGATAGGACCTGATGTTGTGATGATATTCCTTTTGATTCTGAAATTGTTCTTTGCAACTCCTGGATGAAACCGGCTGAAAAGACCTGCATACTAGTGGGAGGCAGGATCCTGTGATTCCTTCAGGAGAGATTTGAAAACAATGTTAATTTTCCAAATTATTTTTTATATCAGTTTTTTAATTCCCTTACTTACTGGGCTACAGTTTTACTTTGAATATGAGAATAATTGCAAGCTGTTATTTCCTGGACAGGGCTTCTTCATAGTAGATCTGCCTATATATCATAGTCTGAATCTTTAATAATTCTTCCATTAATATGAGACTAACAGATTTAGTGTGATGAGAGTGTTGAGATATGTCTAGAGAGTTCAGGATCAGGAGCTGGAAAATGAGAGTCATGGAACGCTCCTGGCAGTGTGTCTCACCTCCAGGCACTGAGAGTGGCACTTTCATCCTGCTTCTTTAGCCCCCATGAAACATTTGATACTTTTTCCTATCCTCAGACATTGCAGATGAAACACCTATTTTTTACCTTTATTTTTGTCTGCACAGTGTCATGACTATAAGAAGAACTCAGGGAGGTGCCCAGTCCCTTCATAGATAACTGGATTTCCTTGCTAAAAGGTGCCAATTAATCTGCTAAAACTGATTTTGGGATGTAAATGGTAAACGGCACAGAAACTTGCTAAAACAGCCTCTGCCCTCAGTGATACCAGAACCCAGGGGACTAGGATACGGATAGGTAGAAAAATGCCACTTTTCCCTCTGAGTCCCTTAACATTTCTGCTCAGTATACATGGACTGTCCCATTTTCCTTTATTGATTTATGACTTGTGATAACTTTAATACATATTTTAATGATACTTAGCCATTCCTATTAAATCTATTAACTAGTAATGCATCAGTGATACATGTGACAGTCAAATAACACATCTAATAAAAAATACCTAAGGGTTTTTTTTTTCTTGCCAAGGATAAAATAGCTTTATTTTCATGAAAAGTAAGGGATTTGCAGCAACTTAGTTGGTTTGCATGAATTTAAGTGTTTCAAAAGATAAAAAAGAAACCAGTCCAATAAAAATGAGAAGCTTAGACTGGATGTTACAAGCTCAAGCTCATCCTTAGAGGCCAACAGCAGTCTTACAAACTGTCTCGGTGCAGGCTGGTGCTGTGGCGATCCTTTGTCATAGCTGGAGACACTTGCTGAGCTGTGCATTATCTGGGACTGTGTGTCCCCAAAAGGCCAGGTGAGCTGGACCTGGCACCACCTGACAGCTTTTGCTAGAAATGAGCCTATTTCAAAGTGACAGTGGTAGAGCTGAAGGAGGAGAAGGGGCACTTGTTAAATGCTGTAGACCTTCGAACTATATGTAGTAGTTAAACAGCCTTACTTAACTTTTTCCTTCACTCTTCAATAAAAGATGGAGTAGGGTAATAGCATCATAAGTCATATCATGGTTTGAGAGCTGGCCCCAGGACTCCAATGGATTTTCAAGAAGAAAACAGTCATCAATATATAATGTGACATCTTGGGCTTTGCAGAGGGTTCTAAGGAGGAAATTGCTACCCTTCTCCCTCATCTGTTTTCTTTGAGATGTTTTCATTCCCTTCTGCTTTTAAGATAATTAGAACCATTGCTAGCAGCCTGGCAGAACGTCCCTGAAACGTAGTGATGTGGTCAGGGAGACTGATAGCGTCTTTCCCAGAATAAGGGTGGCTCTTTGCAGTCTGAGAAACATTTCTCTCCCCTTCAGCAGCAGTTTTTGAGCGCAGAAGATTTGAGCACAATGCACACCTGAAAAAATAGAAAAAGAGAAGCAGAAGTATAGTGCAGTCTCCTACAAAGGAAGAAATACAACGCAGACGGACATTAGTAAGGTGGCAATGAAAGCAAATTAGAACAAGTGGTTTTTAGGCTCAGCACTGCCAGAAGGGAACTTGGGGCTGTAAACAGCCTGCTTTTTTGATGCTTGCTGCCTTTGAATGTTATCAGGACTTCCTACACTTTCTGTGCAGAGCTAGGATTGCATGAGTGAAATGCCTTGAATCCATCAGGTTTTGCTCCTAAATCAGCAATGTCTCCCATTAAATTATGTCCAATGGGCTAAAAATAGCAACATGCAGACAGGTGTGGGGTGTTGTGACAGGGAGGTTTCAGACTGAGCTCTGTGAAACTGGCAAAACAGTCATCCTTGCTCTTCAAAATAAACATAAATAAATCATTGAGTGAGGCACTCCTGCACACTCCCCCAGTGCGCAGCACAGCACCTTTCTTAGAGATGCCTGCACTGCATCCTGCATAGAGCATGCCTGGGGTCCGACCCTGTGTCCAACAATGCCTTTCTGGTGCCTTTAGGTGGTGTTGGTCCATCTCAGGGTCTCAGCACTGGGTCCAAAGTGTGCAGTGGCTGTGGCAGATGTCTCTTGGTGCATTGCAGTACAGTACCACCAGGTACCATCAAGTGTTTGGTTTGTTTTTAACCCTGGGCAGGTTGATGCACATGAGAGTGGAGTGGTGTCAGCACCACTGCAGCTCTTCCACGTGGGCAGGAGCGTCACCTGGGAAGGTGCGCACATGCTGTGTGGAGGCAATGGGCATGGGCCAAGGTCACTTTACGCTTCTTGGTGTTTATCCCTTCGACCCTAGCCAAATTGTTAGCCAGGAGGTGGGTGGGAGAATTGTGGTGAAGGGGTTCAGCTTTTAAGCTTTGCAAAATCCCTTGTCTGGAAGTCACTGTCTGAATATCATGCCAAAGTGCAGACCTGCCCTCAAGGAGCTGAATAAACTCAACAGACAAGATAAAAAGAGAGAATCTTGGTCAAATTTGGAGTCTACTGTCTCTTCTGTTGACTCTAAAATATTTAATGTAGTATCCTCTAGTGTATGTGGGCTTCATGTCTCATCTGTGCTTTAACTTGCAAACCAGAGAATTTCCATTTGATAACTGAAACCACATGTCAAATCAGCTTTTTTACCTCCCTATAATCTAAAAATGAGCTATGTATGTATAACATAGTCTTTTCAAATTTTGCTGAAAAAATATTGCTTCTGGCTTGATTTTTCTGACACCAAAACTTTGGATCTGAGACATTTTTTCAGCGAAAGCTCTAATCTAACCCCACTAAAAAATTGTTTTAGTATTGGAAACCTTGAGCAAACCTGAAGGCAAAAGGCGCTACAATGTTGTGTTATATTAGATGTTGAAAAGTTTTATTTGATAGTTTTATTTTCACATCAGGATTATATGTGACATTATAAGAAAAAGAGACTTTTTATTTAAATAGAAAAGAATTATTCAGGGCAAAATCTTTCCGTGCATTGCTCTAAAATTGCTCCCCTTGAGTAACTGTTTGTTTTCCTGGGTGACAAAACTGCTTAGTATTGTAGACTTCAGCTAGCACGCCCTACAAAATCTCTGATAAAAATATAGTTGCTGGATTGCTTTTTTCAGTCTAATGATCCATCTTTTTGTTTATAATCCCTTATAAATCATATCACCTTGAGCTCTTCATTTGTATTTGCTGATACTGTGTTTGGCTGCTATGGTAGTAATAATTTTAAATTTCTGTTTGTTTTTTTTTTTTTTTTTAAATTAATATTGAGTTGTGACAAATATTTTCTCTGCGTTACAACAACTTTTAAAAATCCAGTATAAAGTATGCACCTCTCTAGTCCCAAAAAAAATTAAGTTAGTAATGCCTGTCATTTAGGCAGCGGTCTGTTCTTATGACCATTCAGCCTGAATTTATAGGGTGTCATCCAGATGATGCAAGAGGCAGGCACAGACAGAGGGAAGGAGTGTGCAGATTGGAGGGGTGGCAGTGGGGCAATAGAAGTGTGGGGCCAGAGCTGCAGGTTAGGCTGAGCCAGGTCTGTGGTTCTGTGGTGCTGTCCTATGAGTTTCAGGAAGCTGAGGGCAAGCAGGATTAGCTTCAGCCTGGTGCCATGTCCCATGTGGCTGTCACTTAAAAAAATGAAATGATCTTTTAAATACAGGTAGGGAAAGGGGGTAGGGAGAAATGAGAGAATAACAAATGCATCAGGGTTCCCTACGGGGAGAGTGTGAATGAGCAGAAAAGCAGGTGCTGGGAACTGATGCTGAAGAGCAAGCCTTACCATGGACAAAACTGTGGGGCAAGCATTGCCCTAGTGGATGTCTGTATTAACTCATTTTTGTTGTGTTGAACTGAAACACAATGCTAGTGTCCATGTCTCACTCAAAATATGCATTGGCTTCCTTTAAAAGTGAATTGCAATAAACAGAGATTATGGCAGTCTATTGGGCTGTACTTACCGAAAGCAGGTATGTTTTTTAAATAAGTTTGATACCCTCATCTCTCCCAAAATGATAACGGGAAGAATCTTACCATGTCGGGTGGCTCTGAAGCATACAGCTCCACTTGACAGAGTCCAAAGATGGTTGAAAAGGCAAAAATAGGAGTGGTCAAACTCAGTGAGTGCTTGGAAAAATGACCAGTTTGAACTGGTCTGCAACACAGCTGAGAGCCCAGAGCTAGAGAGGAAGTGCTGCTCTAGGGGCTTAGACAAGCTCTATCTTGCACATTTTTGGGCTGTCCAGCTTTCCTATCTGTAGGCTTGCAACAGCTGCTGCTTGCATCCTTCTCCACTGAGTGCCTAGTGAAACAAAAATATGAGATCCTCTCTGTATGGTGCAAAGGATGCAAAAGTCTTGTTTCATGTGATAGAAAGTGTTTCCTGGATGCCTTTGTATTTCCCTGTCCTCTGCTGCTCTGTGTGCAGAGAAACAAACTAAACTGCTGATTGGCTTTCCAGTTCTTGGAAAGCAGAAAAAGGGCCAGAGTTAAGGATACCAGGAATATGGAGGGAAAAATATAAAAATCTTAGAAGGTGAGGGCAGCACCAAGTGCTAGCTAGCGCGGTGTTAGATGCAGAATAAACAAGTGTCTCAGCTGCACCTACCTTCCTGCTGATCCCAAGGCTTTCAGCACATTGGCCTCAGAGGGTGACTGCTTAGCCAGAAATGTGGACTGCAAGGCAGGAGAAAAACAAAACCAAAAAAGCAAACAGAAAATTGTTCAGTTCAGATGAAGTCAACAGGCGGCCAATTTCTACAGGTTTTCTTGTTTCCCAGATTTCCTGGTTAAATTGGAAATGAGGAAAGCTGCTGTGGGGAGAAATGGGGCCATGGCAATTATGGAAATGTGGCATTAAATAAGAAAGTTGGTGTGTACTTAAAGGAATAGTGAGCAGTAACAGGAAGTTGCTTTTCAAGGAGCTCAAAACTGAGGTGTTTGATTTGATTCACTGAGACAGTCCTAAACCCATACTGTTTATACAGGGAAATGTAAATACATGTGAAACACAGTATCACATATACCTGCAATGTTTCATTGTGGTGTATAGGGGAATGCATTATAGCTGCTGAAAAGAATCACAGTTTTTGCATTTTTTGGCTATGTATTTTAAACTAATGATTTTTAATGCAGAGGTTTTTTTCTCAGCTTTAATTTTAATGGCTGGGTCTTAATGTTGCTGTTTGAAACCCATGAAAATATAATACATTTTGTATGTATTTATCTTAATTCAACCATATTTACTTGTTTTCTTCATTTCTTTGCATGCTTATCCATCTGGCTTTTACACTGACTTGGTCTGTGATTCATATCCAGGGGGGTGAAAATGTTGTGTAGAGACCATTTACATTTAAAAACAATTATTCCCTATAGTTGCTGTCATGGCATGTAGGCTAAACACAAGGCTGATCTCAGGCATCAGTTAACATCCTCTGATCTCTATCTGTGAAATGGGACAATAATGCTTATCATCCCAAGGAGGCTGTGAAAACTGCCTGGTATTTGTAAATATGAAGGTTGAGTCCCTGCGCAAAATCTCAAGGCAGTCCTCTGGTGTCTGGGCGAGCCCTACATGGTAAGTCCCAAACTACTGGAAAAGATTTCTGTAGAAAGATTTTTTTTGTCAGTGACTATACAGGTTATTTAGAAGTAACAAGTATTTTATAAGAACATAGACATTTAATAATAGTTTTTTCATATTCCTCTTGTGGTTATTTTATTGTTCATGGCTCCCTACACAGTTATCGTGAAACCATGTGTCTGTCACTGTGTATTTAAGGTGTGTTTGCCTTTATGAAGGCAGAAAACCAGTGAGCCAGCACAATAACCTTTAGTGCAGTATTGAAAATTATTGCTTGCTTCCTTTCCAAAATGCTTTTTCAGTGAAGATGGAAAACATCTGGAATTTGATGACTGTTATTTTATGTTGTAAAGAAAACAAAAAGAAGGCAAAGAAAAGGAAAAAAGGATAGGAAAATTTCATTGAAGCCTAAAAGGACAGTATATGATTCTTCATTCAACTGCTTAATATTTTCCATGGAATATTTTGAGGATGCAGAAAATGATTTTCCTATTACCAGCAACCTCATTACTTCGGGAAAAAGCTAGCCGTGACAGCAGGTATCTTTGCCTTCCAGTTGCGAATTCCGTGAAACAACATAATTTAACCTCAGCTGGTTATTAGTTTGCATTAAAATAATTCTCCACCTCCACACAGCCCATAGCTAAAACCTTGTGCTCTTTAATACTAGCCTGTGTTAAAAAAGAAAATAAAACCTCCAGATGTTGGAATGCTACTACTGCATAAACATCCTCCTCTCCCCACTTTATGTTGGTATCAGAAGTAAAAGCAGAGTGAGGGCGGCATTGCCAGCGCACAAGTGGACGGTCACCAGCTGGGACTGGTCCCAGAAGCTGCCCCATGTCTATAGCACATATGGGAAACCTCACCTCCCTTAAGAAAGGAAGACTTTTCCTTGGGCAGACAGCACTCAACTGGGCTTTGGTGGCCTTTGATGTTTATCACCACATTCAGCATTTCAGGGCGGTGTTTTAATGTTCATAGAGGCTGTTCATTGTTGCAATGGAAACAAACTGTAATTTTTGAGTCTGGTGTGGGTGTGCTGACATCATAAATGCTATTACCCCCCATACAAACACTTCAGCCAAAGGAGAGGTGGCATAGGCGCGTGGAGTAAGGAAGTAAATAGGGGTTGTTTTCACATAGAAAGGTGGACTAAGAGAGAGAGAATGCTACAAATATAGGGAATAATGTGTGATATAGAAGGCAATGAACAAAAATGCTGTTTGTGGCTGAGGAACAGATTAGGCATGAGAGTGATAGAAGGGCTGTTGGCTGTGTTATGCTGCAGGGACAGGATCCCGGAGACCTGCTGCTGCACCTTTATCCATAGAGAATGGTTGCCAGAGAGCCCAGACTGGCCTCTGAGGCACATGGATTTCTCTCATCTGCTCAGACCGTTGTGCAGCAGGGATTTTCTTTTGTTCCAATATCCTAGCTGTCAATCCCGCGGAGGCACTGGGGTGAAGAAGTGGCTCCCACGCAGCCTGCGAGCAGCCTGCTTCCTCTGCTGCTGTACTACCCTGCCCTTTGAAGCTGGGTGGGAAGCAAGTGACAGTAATAACCTGCTCCTTGATGCTCTTTGATCTGCTCCAGCTGAAATTAATCCTGGTTGTGGAGGCCTGTGTCAAACTATCAGCTCTACAAATATTCTTAGCATGGTCTTGGGCAGGCTCTGGCACAGTGGTGAATGGCTCTGCATTGCAGCTGAAGCTAGAAACTTGGGAATTAACCTCTTTGTGAAACAACAGATGAAACTGTAAATTTTAGTTTTATTTTCCTCTCCAGACTGGGAAAAAAGCATGATTTTAATCACTCAGTTCATCACTTCACTAGGCTTCAGGAGGATTCATAATTAATGACTTAGAACAGGATTTTTTTTCAGTTCATATTTTTCCTTTGAACTTAGCATGTTTTCCTTATTCCAGACAGCATCATTTACATAATGAACAAATGGCATATTAATTGTTTGATGTGGACCCATGTTGTTTATCAAGTTTCTCAGATTCTTAAACCTGTCTGTCTTGTCATGTTCTTAAAGATATTAATCTTTGGCAGAGAAAAAAGATGCTTTCTCCTCTGCATCCTGGTATCCCCGTGGAATCACACAACCTACCCTTCATAAAATCCTGGTAGGGATAATGCATTTTAGTTTCCTTATGAGATAAATTAGTGAATCATATCACGTCTAACTGATATTTCATGGAAGGTTTCCTGTCCCCAGTTACGGCTTGGTTACTAGAGGGCAATTAATTGCACAACAGTTTCCAGATGAAAAGCAACACTGTTCTGGAAGTGAAAGAAAAGGTTAATGTTCGTAACAAGAAAAACTAGAAATGCTTGCATTAAACTAGGATGAAATTTTGGCTGCAGCCAGCCTTTCTCAGATTTGTTTGAATTTTTGAGTAGTTTGTCATACTGCACATCCTTCCACATGAAATGCTTCCACAGCATTTCAGTTAAATAATCTCTTTTTTTCTGTGGTAGGCTAACTTCATATTGTCCTCAGAAATGCTTATTCCCCTCTTTTTGGACAAATGTGTCTGTGTAACAATGGCTTGAGTGACAGGTGCCTATCTCGGTGACAGAGATGTATGCTGTAGCTGGCTACCGCGGCAGTAGCCACCTGCCTGTTGTGCTTTGGGAAGGTGAGCCCATCCTCATTCTGAGCAGGAATAAGCACCTTTTGGTGACTGATCTAATCAGATGGTCTTTGCCAACAGTGGCTACTGCTGTATTTCTTCAGAATAAAGTCTTACCTGCCAGACATTATTCAGTGGCTCAGTTTCTTTCTGTCCTCAGTCACACAGTGATCATACAATCATATTGTCTTTTCCCACGATTTTCAAGAGACAAAAAAAATTAACATTTCCAAATTAATTTTTCAAAGAAACATCATAATATAAAAAAAAAACCCAAAAACCAAGAGAGCTATTTTAATCAAGATGTTGGAAGATTCAAGGAGAATATCAGGAGAATTCCTGCAGCCACATAAAGGCCCAAAGAACTTATTTAACAAATCCTATGATCATGAGTTTCTTTAAAGTCCAGACACCATGGGACAAGTATGTTTCCTAACTTGTCTATTGTGTTCAATTATTTCAGCAGAGTTCAGCTGACTTGAGTACGTGAAAATGACAATACATTTATTTCTACAGTGTTTTTCCGTACTGTTGTAGCAGAATGCTGTGTTTACTGAAATAGAAGCAAATGTTTGTACAAAACTAACCTTTTTATTTCCTTTTTTTTTTTTTTTTTCCTAGGGAAACAATTGCAGACCTGTTTTTACCATTGAATGTCATCACACAGATTTTGTACTCTCTGGATTATTGTCACTAAAATATCTTAACTGCCGACATAGTCTTTTGTCTTTTTTGGATAACCAGGTAAAGTTTATTATCCAAACCAAGAATCTCCATAGACAAGTTTCTGGAAAATAAAATAAAAAACTCACACGGTCAGAGCTCAAAATTGAGTGTTGATGTTCTGGGTTGTTTTTCTGTTTTTCTTTTCCTGAAGATCTGTGTGAGTTTAGGATGGTTGGGAAGTTTGGGAAGGGATGATCTTTTCTGGCTTTTACGTATTCTTTCACTGGATAGTATTTCCTAGCAGCTGGAAGGAAAATGCAAGCTACAAAGCCACTTACCTGGTCCCTCATATTTATAATGCTTTAAACTTGTCAAGTCCTGAAAATCCATAGATGTTTAATTTACTCCTTTGTAAAAACCTTTCTTTGTTGGACCTTTGTTTAGCTTCAGTAATAGAGCTTTTGGCAGTCTGAGTGCTATATCTTAAAGTTCTTTAAGGCTTTGCTTACTTTGAAAGGCGCTGTGTTCTTGGGTTTTTTTCAGCTTGTTTTGGCTTTGTTTTATGGCAATTTTGGTCTTCCTGGATCTCAAAAGATACCCGTGGCATTTGTAGATGCCTAAGCAAAAGCAAGGGCAGAGGAGGGATCAGAAACCTCTCTCCCTTTCCTTGTCAGGCACTCCTCCCTTCCAGCAGAACAAGGGGTGCAAGATGGGGCTGCCGCTCAACAGGAGTTTGCAGGGACTAGCTTCTTCTTTCACCTTCTGCGGTGCCAGGTCTCAGTCTTGCCTTGCCCAGAGGCACCTTGCACTTCCGCTCAGAGCTGATGGGAGCTGCAGAAGATGTGGAAAGTAAGGCTTTTGTATGGCAGTGGTTTAAAAATAACAGCTTTTTTGGGAATACAGTAATTACTGGCATCTTGCCCATAAATGTTTCCGTTGAAAATCTTCCTGTTAAAATCACTTCTTCCACCAAAGTAACTTCTTCCACAGTAGGTATGGCAATACAATATATGCATACAATTTTATTCAGACAACCCCAGCCATTTTTCATAGGTGCCTGGACTTAGCCTTGCCTCTCCTCCTTACTTTTCTCTTGTAATAGTAAGTCTAACACATGTTCATCCACTCTGGTCCTGTTCTGAAAATGTTCACTTCAGAAGTAAATCAGCTTCATTGCCTAGCTGAATGCCCAGGCTTGGGGAATTAGCACTGAGAAGTGCCCACTCACTGCTGTTTATGTCTGCGCTGGGCAGAGGAATATGATCCCAAGACAGGTTCAGTTCAAGGAAGATGGATACCTGTCACGTCATTCCTCACTGGGTGAAGTCAGCAGCATCCTCTTTGAAAGGCATCCCTAGCACTGGGCCCATTTTTTTCAGAATTACATTGTGGTTTGGGCTCTGCCTCTCTGCCATGTCTTTTCCTTACTGTTAAAATCAGCCAATAATCATTTCTTATCAAACCTCACAGGGCATTTAGGAAATTAAGCAAGTATTATCTGTGTAGAGTTAGAGACTGCATACACAGGTATGCAGGCAGCTTCTAGCACAGGATCTATTGTATAAACTGAGCAAAGGAAGAGAAGTGCTTATTATTAAGATGAAAGCAAACACTTAAAAAAATAAAGAGGCCTCAGAAAAGATGAAGAAGTTAAATACCACACAGCCAAATAATACTGGCAAGGCAACGAGTTGTGCAGCCAGTCAATAACTGGGACAGCTTGCATCCATGCTGCCTGCTGCAAGTGGTGGGAGCCACTAAGATAGCTCTAGGTGAAACTGCAGGATAAAAACCTGCAATACGGCGCTGGACCCAGATGAGCAGGTGGTCTTGCACTGGGGAATTAAAGAGACAGATATAATCACAGCCAGTCTGAGGGCTTCTTTCTGGACTGGGATTAGGAAAGCTTCCAGCCTGGGAAGAAGGGCTGCACTTCCTTCCTGGGGAGGAAGGTCTTGTTTTGGGAGAGACAGTAGGAGGGGATGCTGCCTCCCCTGATTCACAGACATCTGAGGGGTGCTTTGAAACGTTACATGTGAACTGTTATGGCATGCTTTAGGCTGGCTCACAGGTGTGTGCTGAGCCCTGGTGCCGCTGAAAATTAGGCTGGGTAAGGCATAAGTTAACCCCTGAGCCCTTATTAGAGTTAGTTTTACTATTTCTGAAACACTTAGTATTCAAAGGCCAGAGGCTGGGGTCATGCTCTCATCTGGCACACAGAAGCTTTGTCTGCAGTGCCTGGAGCATCTGAGCATCTGGTCTGGGGTCAAAATCTGACCCAGCGTGAATGGCACAACTGTAGCATGTCTGCCTGCTATATGCTATATGGTTTGCACATAGACTTGACTTCACAAGGGAGTAAATAGCAATTCATGAGGAAATCTTTGTTAAAACAGCATGCCCCATCTTGCTGATGAGGCTTGGTAGCTGTGTAATCACTCCTGGCACTGGTACAAGGACTATGACCGCAAGTCCTGCCATCAAGAGGCCATGAAGCTGGTTACTCAAGGCATGGCCACCACATCTGGGGCCAACAAGCTCTTTGTCTTGGCTGTTCAACATTCTCATTACTTGCTGGCTTCCTGCTCTCTTGCACAGGGCTTACATGGTGTAGAGGGCTTTGTCCCAGCCTTCTACGTCAAAAGGGAAATTTCAGTCAAACACAGGTTGCATGGTTGAGCCAATATGGCTACAACAAATTGTACAGCTTAATCTGCTGCTGCAGGCAAGCTATCTTTGTTAAATAGTTTAAATTTAGCTGGTAGAGAGCCCTTGAGAGACCATTTTTGGGACTCGTGTTTACTGATCTCCGTTAATCGTGTTATCTTTTCATTCTGCTGTTTAAGAGCACATGCCTAGACTTTGTACTATGCTGCTAATTAGTGTTTCTGCTAGAAGAAGCAAAGATTCAAGGAAATGAGAAAATTACTCTATTTCTACCCATTGTCTTTATTAGTGCCTTGATCTGTAGGTCAGCCACTGCCCATCATATTTGAAAAATTATGGCAGTCAGGTGAAGTTCCTAATGACTGAAAAAAGGGAAATATAACTCCCATTTTCAAGAAGGGGAAAATGGAAGACCCAGGGAACTACAGACCAGTCAGTCTCACCTCTGTGCCTGGCAAAATCTTGGAGCTGATTCTCCTGGAAGGCATGCTAAGGCACATGAAAAACAACAAGGTGCTTGCTGACAGCCAGCATGGCTTCACGAGGGGCAAAATATGCCTGACCAATTTGGTGGCCTTCTATGATGGGGCTACGGAACTGATGGATAGGGGCAAAGGAGTTGACATTGTCTACATGGACTTGTGCAAAACGCTTGACACTGTCCCGCACAACATCCTTGTCTTTAAACTGGAGAGTTATCAATTTGATAGATGAACCACTTGGTGTATAAGGAATTGACTGGATGGCCACACTCAAAAGAGTTGTGGTCAACAGCTCAATGTCCAATTGGATTCCAACAATGAATGGTATCCCTCAGGGGTTGGTATTGGGACCGATCCTGTTCAACATATTTGTCGGCAACATGGACAGTGGGAATGAGTATTCCCCCAACAGGTTTGCCAGCAACACTAAGCTGTGTGGTCCAGTTGACAAGCTGGAGGAACAGAATGCCATCCAGAGGTACCTTGACATGCTTTTAAGGTGGGCAATGCCAGCCTCATGAAGTTTAACCATGCCAAGTGCAAGGTCCTACACCTGGGTCGGAGCAATCCCAGGCACAGCTACAGGTTGGGCAGAGAAGAGATTTAGGGCAGCCCTGAGGAGAAGGACTTGGGGATGTTGGTTGATGAGAAAATGAACATGAGCCGGCTTCAGTGTGTGCTCACAGCCCAGAAACCAACCATATCCTCAGCTGCATCAAAAGGAGCATGACCAGCAGGTGGAAGCAGGTGATCCTGCCCCTCTACTCTTATCTTGTGAGACCCGACTTGGTGCATTGTGTGTAGATCTGGTGTTCTCAACATAAGAAGGACATTAAACTGTTGGAACAAGTGCAGAGGAGGGCCATGAGAACGACCAGGGGACTGGAGCACCTCCTGTGTGAAGATAGGCTGAGAAAGTTGGGGCTGTTCAGCCTGGAGAAGAGAAGGCTGTGTGGAGACCTCATAGCAGCCTTCCAGTATCTGAAGGGGGCCTACAAGGACACCAGAGAGATTTTTCTGCAGGAACTGTAGTGACAGGACAAGGGGTAATGGGTTCAAATTTAAACAGGGGAAGTTTAAATTGCATATAAGGAAGAAGTTCTTTACTGTTTGGGTGGTGAGGCACTGGAATGGGTTGCTCATGGAAGTTGTGAATGCTCCATCCCTGGTGGTGCTCAAGGCCAAGTTGGACAGAGCCTTGGGTGAGTGTGAGGTGTCCCTGCCCATGGCAGAGGGGTTGGAACTAGATGATCTTAAGGTCCTTCCCAACCCAAACCATTCTGTGATTCTATGATTCTTTGATCAGATCCGCATAGCCAGGCTGAAACTTGGCTGACCTTTTCTTTGCTCTGAGTTTACAAACATGAGGAGGAAGTTTGCTTATTGCAGATGTGCAGTTTGCTGGGTGCACTTGCAAATGTCAGCAGTCTGAGCTCCTCTCACCACTGCTGCTCAGAAGTACCATGCTACTGAGTGGAAGATGTACTGCTCAAACCTCAGTAGTTTGGAGTATAACTCTCCTTGTGCTTTTTGTCCTCTGGTATAACCCCCTTATCTGAAAGGGCTTCTTGCTGAAGCAGCACAGTGTTTTGGGTTTTGTTTAAGCTTTCTGAGCCAAGGCAGCCAAAAGTGAAGCATTACCCTGGAAAGCAGGTGAGGATGTCATACACGTATTACCAGGTGCAATTTGCTTTCAGGCACTGCTGGGGAGCCCAGTGTTTCTGCTAAGGTTTTTGGTGCTATAAACTGTCCCTGTGGTAGAAAGAGTGTTGCTCTTTAACCTTGCTGGTCTGGAAGACAGCATTACACATCAGGGCAATGCAAGTGAGGCCAACGAGAGTTCAGAACTCAGTTAATAACAAGAATCTACTCATGAACTGACAAACCGTCACAGGATAGATATGCAAGTGTTGTAGTTAGCTCATGTGACATGGCTTGTCCTGGGGTGGTCCTTGGAAAAATCCACCATGCAGTATTACATACAATTTAGGAAATTAACTCCCTATACTGTCACTGCTTAAGCCGCCTAGTTAAACATAAATATGAAATTCCAAGTTAGACTATTCCAGCCCTATTGACCAAATATCATTCTAATTTACTGCAGAAACAAACCACCTTGGAGAACAGTAGTACAGCAGTAAAACTACCTCAAAGTCCTCTATAAGGCCTTTATTCCACTTTTATCATCAAGAGCACAATGACAGCAAGAATACATAGGGGAAAGTGAAGAGAGGGACAGAGTATACGAGGGGAAAAGGCTCTCACATGGTTTTTTAAATGTATGGGAAATATTTCCGTGCATGCATTCTCTTGCCAGCTCTTCTCTGAGTTGTCTGGCGGGCTGCTGAAACAAGACGACCTGATTTTTAAACACGTAGCCCAACTACTTACAGGGATATGCAATTAGGGCACTGAAGAAGTATCTCTCTGAATCTGAGCATAATGTAAAGCAGCAGCAGCAGCCAAAGAAACCCAACAAAATATTGATCAGCATCAGAAGGGTGATGAGAACAAGGGAAAAAGCATCATTTTACTTTGTGTGTACACATCTTAAGTGCTGTGTGAAATCCCAGTCTCCACATCACAAGAAGAACTTAGAATGAGGCAGCATAAGATCAATATCTTGTAAGGAGATAATAAAATGCTGGATATTAAAAGCACTCTTCAGCTTGGAGAAGAAGAAGAAGGAGGAGGGAGGACTATGCTGGAAGCCTGCAAAATCAGGAAGATGGTGGACAACCCTAATGCAGAACTAAACCCCCAGTACTGGGACTAGAGGCACTCGCTGAAATTGGTAGGAGATCAGTTTAAATTGGATAAAATCACTCCACTGTGGGGGTGGTGCACTTCTGAATTTGATGTTGTAGGAGACTCTAGAAGCAGATGGCATCACCATATTCAAATGCAGATTAGACATTTTCATGGGTAATAGGTCTGGAAGCAGATACTTAAAAGTCTAAGGGACACAAAAAGATGCATGTACCCTCTAACAACCCTAACACAGCACCTGAGGGTGCTGGAGGAAGGTGCAAGAGAATGGAGCAAGATCAGCAAGGTTTGCACACATCACTGATGTCCCTTATGCTGCTGGAGGCAGAACATCAGGCCGGATGTATGATGCTTTGAGCTCTCAATTTGTATCCGTCTGTTTAGCTGGTTGTCTCTAGTTCAAGACAACAATTGCGACGAGCAATGGGCAATAAGGAACAAAGTATTAGGACCTCACACAGGTGGCAAACTGGCTCCAAAGCAGCTTTCCCCTTTGAAAGAAACTGGTTGATGCTGAGTGCTGTGAAAGCTCTGCCAACATTTAGCTCAGGTGTCAGGCAGGGGAAGGAAGAGATCCCTGACTAGTGCAATGGCTGGACTTCTTACAGATGTCTAAATTAAAAGGCAGATATTTGAGTTAGGTTACTTTAAACTTATCCTTGTGTGCAAGGAAGATAAACTAAATTTAAGTAGGTTCTAAGTTTACTAAAGGAAGGTAAACTAAGCGTAAAACATTGCCTCTTAGAGGAATAAAAGGTGTCACAAGGACTAAGCTACTGCATGTTGTATTTATACATTAGTTTCTATTAGAAATCTTCAGAATATTCTTTTCTTTAAAAAAAAAATCATATTTTTCTTTAAATAGAAAACATTTGCTTCTATTGCTCAGAGTCACTTGATGCATTCATTTTTTAATGAAAATGTGTATGTTTTAAAAGAAATTTTTCCTCTTATGAGAGCCTGTGTTTTGTGTTGTAAATTGTGCGGAAAGTTTTGGCAGAAATTTTTGTTGCTGACTGTCCAGGTCATGCCCTGGATTGAAGCGTCTCTTTGCCTCTGATGTGACAAAGTTGAGGACATCTGCCACTGGGATGGATTTGCTGTGTCACCTAGAAGCCACATGGGGAACTTTGCAGCGCTGCACACCCACAACAGCAATGCCACTCCTGCTGCCACTGGCTTGGCACTGAGGGATGATGCACTGAAAGGACTCCATGTGTGCATGTGCACTCCTGCGTGCACCCTTAAATGCAGTACTTTGATGAAGCAATTTTCAAATGGAAATTTTCAATCAAATGTTGTTTTGTTAATGAAATTAAATAGGGAAAATTCAAGTAAAATGAAGAACAAAAATGCCCCAGAAAACTTGGCAGCTTTGCTTACTCTGTAATCTACTGTAACTGCTGAGGTGACCCAAGAGCTTATCAGTGAAGAAGGAGGTAATGGATTTGACTTGAATGTGCCTCTTTTGGGGAACGACTGAGCAGGAAAAGCAAAGAGCTGTTCCATCTGTGGCCACAGCATCAACTGAAACAACTTTTCCTGTCAAAAACTGGATTGAATGGAAACAGTTTGATTTGTCAACAGAAAGTGGGACTTTTGTTGTTGTTTTCTTTGGTTGGGTTAATTTTTTTTTCATTAACCTAATTTGAACTCATTACTTTATCATATCCATCTGTTGTACCAGTTAAGGGCAGACTAAATCTATGTTAGAAGATGTGGCAAAGGTTTGTGAGAGATTGACTTCAGCTTCCAGGTGGGACAGCCTTGCCTTTTGGCGTCAATAGGAGTACTAACTTTCCCTCTGATCACAAGCTGCCCCTCCAGTTTAACAGATGTAGACTGATAGGCCATGCCAGCAAAACTCTTTGTTAAAAGAAATAGTCTCATGATTCTTTGTGCAATTTTTTTTCTCTTCATTCTGATGAGACAAGGATAAGGCTCCCTTCCAATTTCTACATTTGCACGTCTTTGCAGGAGCTTCTGCAGTGCCCCTCCTGCTGTAGCAGCCCCTGTAATATCTTATCAGCACTTCAACAAGCCCCAGACCCTGCAACTTTGACCAGAGTATGTTTGTTGGAGCAGAAAATCTCCCAAATTCCTTCAGCATTGTCCCATTTCTGTTTTTAAACCTATTTAATCAGAATTGCTTTTTGTATCCTCATGATGCTGTAGAACGAGAGATGGCTGGGTGTTGCAATCTATCTATCTAGGCATCCATCCATGCCTCAAACTAATTTGTGGCTTCTTGTCTTCTCTCCAAGCCCAGTAGCAGCTTCAATGAGGACAACACCTCTGTTGCTGCTGTAAAAAAGCAACAAGAGCAGCAATGGAAAGAAAAAGCTACAGTAAAGCCAGTGGACCTGCGTCTGACTTAATTTGATAACTGCTTTAATGTAGCCAACATGACACTTATTTCATGTCTTTCTTCGTGTCATGCTTTTTTGGTGCCTGAAGTGCATGTGGTTTTGTTTTGAACTTTTTCCTTGATGTAGTTCCTGACAGCAATAGCTGCGGAAGTGAACACAAACTCCTTCCTCACAGGCTTATCAGCATCCAATGGTGCTTGAAGGAACCCAAAACACACACAGCCAGCTATGAAGTGCTAAGCTTCTGCTCTTTATTTTTTATTAAACATAGCTAATTATGTTTTTAGCCTAATTATTTGTAAACATAAAAGTGGCTTCATTTCCTCCACGCCAATCAAAGCTGTCCTGATTTACCTACCTTATAAAGGAAAATCAGTGTAATTTGACTTTATTAAAATACAGCCTGCTAGTCTTGCTGTTACTGAGGCTGTACCAGCAAGGTAGCTGGGGGAGGTACAGCTCCATCAACACAGGCAGTTTGCATTTTCCAGGTTTGAGATCATGGTGTCATTGACCAATGTTACCAGATTCCCTTTAAAGCTGGAAGGATGCTGCTGTCGCGGCGATACCAAGAGTTGCAGAGAATCTGCCTTGTTCTTCCAGCGGCAGAGACCTCTGGAGTGGTTGTGGTCACTATCTAGCTTTGACAGACTTACATGGTCAAGTGTTGATGTGCTAAGGCAAAGCTTTGCTCCCCTGAATGGAGGCCACTGGCAGCTGAGGATCATTTCAAGCTCTTTTCCTTCTCTGCCTTCATAGAGTGCCCTTCATAATTTCTGACACTGCGCTTCCTTTGGTTTCATCAGTTCCGATAGTAGGATGTAGAATCCAGAGTTGAAATTCTCTTTGGCAGAGACAGTATTTGCACAAACATGTAGCTGTTTCATTTTCAGGATCAATGTGCCATTACTGATGTGAAAACCTCTGATGTTATATGTCTTGTAGTTAGCACGCTGCTTCTTTAAACAATCTTTGTGGCTGGATCATCTTTTTGGTATGCAGCTGAATATTTATTGAGGTCATCCCTGGGTTGGCAAAATGTGTAAATCTGATTCCTAAAAGCATTAGGGTTTTTTTGTTTGTTTTGGGACAGCAGACTCAAAAATGAGATGTGTATCAAAAATATTTCTGTAGAGTAACTATTGAATTTTTGAATCTGTCCTTAAGGCATTGGATGTCGCCATGAGAAGCAGCCTGGGCCACTGTTTAACATGAAAGCTGCTCTGCGTGCACTGTGTCCATGAATATGTATTTTTGGCCTGTAGTGAAACTTACAACTTTGTCAAAAACTTGTCTGTGAAGAGGAGTGGCTCTATCAGTATGTAAATAAAGAGCAGATACACGGAAATATGGTGACTTTGGAGGTCATTGCTGGAGCAGAGAAAAGCAGTATTGCCCCGCTTCTTCCTGAAGCCCTAACACAAACACACCTAGGAGGGCTGAAACTCTTCAGATATGGCGTGGAAAGCGCTCCAGTGACTGTTATGTGTGTAATCTTTAAAGGAATGCCATGTAGAGCAGATGGTGACTTGAGAAAACTAAAACTGAGTTTTGCATTCTGCATAGAAATGCAAATACTTGTCTTTTTTTTTCTTGGGAGAGGGGCACTGTCAACTTTCAAGGGAAAGGAAAACTCAATTTTTAACACTCTGGCTGAAGAATTGTGAACCCTATTAACTTTTGGAAGATAAATTATGTCCTTTGAGTGTTATGGCACAGTGTAATTTCCTACTGAGTCACACTGATTTCAGTCATTGTTATTAGTTATTTTTTTTTTCTGCTATCATTTACCACAGGGGCCAGTATTACAGAAAATAGTAAAACACATAGGATAACCTTAGCTTTGGTAGATGCATTTGTGGAATTTCTTGAAGAATTATTTATTTATTTCTTTATTCTGTTTTTTTTTTTCATTTTTTAATATTTGTCTTTTTATCAAATTATATACAAAACTTTGATAATAAGAAATGAAGTAACAAGAATTGGTTTCCATTACATCATACGCATACTTCACATTCCTAAATTTGCTGGCTTTTGCAGCAATCTCCTCCACCTTGCTCTCTACAGCTTATTCTAATATCTGGTACATTTGAATATAAAATTCACTTTCCTCTTGTTAAAGAATAAAACTATATATATATGGTTTGTAAAAAAGTATAAGCATGATTTGGTTTTGGATTTTGGTTAATTCTCATATAGCCTTCTGAAAATAACCAATCTTTAAAAATTTTGAAAACTCCATCCATCCTAACAACTATGTCTTGTCTCCTTCGTTGATTATGCACACTCTTTCTTTTCTCTTCAAATAAATCCATAGATGGCTAAATTCTCCAGGTACTCCTTTCTATTCTTTCTGACTGTGAGTCCCTGAGCAAACAAGATTTCTCATGGATGGCTTGTAAGAAAATGGAGGACGGGACAGAAAGGGAGAATTTGTCAGATTTTGTAACTGAGGTATTAGTGACATATCACTACAGCTGGAAAAGCAATTCATCACAGAAACAGAAGTGAAAGTGTCTGCAGAGAAAGCACACCTTGGTTTTAAAGGTAGTGAAAGCTCTGCAGTAGACTGAGGCCAATATGTACTCTGCCTGCGCAGTTCAGTAGTGGGTGGCAGAGCACTGGGCTATTGTGGCAGCTGGGACAGCTGCAGGCAGGGTGACCAGACATGAAATATCCCAGACATCTCTAATCCAAATAAGAATAACTTCAGATTATTTTAGCTATTAAAATAGATTCTTATCCTCTACTTGGCTCTCATGAGACCCCATTTGTAGTACTACATCCACCTCTGGAACCCACAACATGAGAAGGACTTGGACCTGTTGGAGCAACTCCAGAGGAGGCCACAAAGATACTCAGAGGGCTGGAGCACCTCTCCTATGAACACAGGCCGAGAGAGTTGGGCTTGCTTAGCCTGGAGAAGAAAAGGCTCCAGGGAGACCACAGAAACAGTATCCCAAGACCTAAAGGGGCCTACAAGAAATCTGGAGATTTTTACAAGGGCATGTAGTGATAGGACAAGGGGGAAGGGCTTTAAACTGACAGAAGGAAGACTGAGATTAGACAATTTTTTTAAAAAACTACTGTGTGTCTAGAAATTCAGAAGAAAAAGGTCTTGCCTAAACCAGTTTTAACTTACAAAATCTTTTAGATTCCGAGAATAGATTTTTTTTTTTTATTTCCTCTTCTCTAATAAACAAAAATGACCAAAAAGTGAGAAAGAAAATATTTAAAGGCTATTTTCATCTGAAGTCTGGAGGTTAGTGTAGAGAGAAGGAAGAGAAAATGTGTATGGAAAATGTAAAGGGTGAGGAAAGGGAAAATAACTTTCTTTTTCTTTTCCTGTTTTCAGCACTACAGGATGGGGGATAACAGTAGTTATCTGAGAGTAATTTTTTTAAGCACTTATCCAATTTTTTTTTTTTCCATTATTATTATTTTTTTTTCCCAGTGAAAACAAATGAAGAATTAATCTAACCACTGGAAGAACTGCAGCAAATTTCACTTCTGTATTTTCAAATGATGCTGTAGATAGAAATGCTACACATGACTGTTAGACTACATGGTGTGCAAAGGCTTCCACTAAATGGAAAAAGTCTTGCTGCCTTTGACTTTCATGGAAACGTTGATGTCAGCAGAGGAATGAGTGGAATTAGCTGAAGCATCTGTTCTAGAAGTTATGGGCCCACAGTGAGGAAGAAGGTTGTGGTTTTACAGAAGTTTAGTGACTTCTAACCTGTGCATTTCAGAGTGCCTGGCAGCCAGATGGTGTCTGAAACAGGAGTAAACACACAACTGCATTGGTGTTGTGCTATCAATTGTGCATAATGCACTCTGTGCTGGCTTTTTGCCGGTGTGGGAACAGAGGTTATACCTAACCTGGTAAGGCGTTCTGGGGACAAAGTTATCCTTCCATGTCTTGGAGCAAATCTGCATTGGCAAGAGCAAGTTTGCACCAATTTAGCAACTTGCACCATGCAGCTACAACAGTTTTGGACTTTGATTACAGATGGTGATCTATACAGTGATCAGAGATGCCAACAGGAGGCTTCTACATGTGGCTGTGGCTGTAGCGGGAGCTGCTGATAAAGAAGTACTGAGCTGAGTGAATGCTGTTTGTGGCCTGGATGCCAGAGACTTGCATAGCCTGTCCCATTGGGGTTTCTTGGATAAGATAAAGGGCTGCTCAAGTAAGGCGCATCAGGCACAGATCAATGCGGGCAGAGCACAGGCTGCTTTGGGAGATCAGCGCTTGCCTGCACAGAAACAACTTGTAGATATTGCATGCACCATCTGCGCAGGGAAGGGGAGTGTTAAAGCACATCAAACTGCTTTGTTTGGGGATAGGCAGAGGAGTGGCCTGTATGAAGTTTGGTCTCCTGAAATAGTACAGGTAGAATGAATTTTAAATTGAATCTACTCTTGTCTCATGAAGTAATTGTATACGTGCAAAGGTGTTTTCAGATCCCTATCTGGCTTATTGGATCACCAAAAAATTTGTCTGGTGTTGTGCATTGTACAAGATAGCTGCTTTGCATAGGAATCGTATCTCACAGGAATGCATCAGTTCCAGAGCTCTTATTGAAGATTTTGCTGAAATAGTGCAAATGATTATGGTATCAAATCTAGTATGCCTTACTCCATATATGTAATAAACACGCCATAATCTTCCATTATTATTTTCTGTTTGTGCCATGAACCTCTTAGCACAGTTTGGATGTAATATGTCTGTGGTTCTAGGAACAGGTGATGCACGTGGATAGCTATGGTAAAATCCTTGTTTAGTGCGATCCACTGAAAAACTGTTATGGTTCTACCTGATTTTGTGGCTGGTATCAAAATGAACAGACAATGAATCTAAATATTGCCCTCGAAGAGACTCCTTTCCCTTGAAGAGACTTGCACTGGGCCAAGCCATAAATCCCAGTTGCATCCCAGCTTGCTAGCAGGTTTCAGTTTGTAGTTTTAGTGAAGAAGCTACTCCCGCTTTCATAGAATCATAGAATAGTTCGGGTTGGAAAGGACCTTAAGATCATCCAGTTCCAAGTCCCCTGTCATGGGCAGGGACACAACATGCTAAACAATGTGAGAAAGATGTTTTTCTCAAGAACTGTGTGCTAAGTCCAAAGATTGATTTCCACAAGTATTTGTGCAAAAAGATCCCTTTCTTGGTTGAATATTTTTGAAAAGAAAGAATAATAAAAGTAGTCTGTATGGCAAATCTAAATTTAAGATTCAATTTTTGTGAATTTGCTTGCATTCACTTTTCTTTTTTTATTACTTTCACAAATCAATTAACCTCAGTGGAGTTGCTTTGCATTTCAATAAAATAAGAATCATAACTTCTTGACATGATAGGTTTTTGGTTTTTTTTTTAGTAGTCCACGCAATTTAGAAGCGTAAATTTCTGTGAAGACAATATAAAAAACCATGAATGATTTTTGTTTTTCTCTTGTGTTTCCTGTGTGGGTTTTTTTATTATTATTATTTTTACTTTCTTTTTTTTTCTATTTGGAAGGAATCAGGAAGATGTATTCTGGTAATAATGGAATAGAAAAGTGCCTTACAACTTATTGACAGCAAGTGAGGATGTTTGAAGAGTATGTGTTAGAAAATTATTATTTTTTTCTTTTGCTCTAAATAGACTGTTCTGGATAAATTAGGACAAGAATCTTGAAAATCCTAGCTTTTCTCATCTTTAATTCACCAGTGTAAAATACTCCTTATAGTTATGAAAAAGTCATGCATCTCTTGGTAATTGCTGGTCTAGTATATGCTGGAAGTCTGAAGGAGTACTAAAATTAGGAAAAGTCAAGTGTACTGCCCAATGAACTTATAAGTCTATTCTTTTGTCATCCCTTGCAAGAAAAAAGAAAAGAAAATATGGGAGTTCAATGATAAAGAGATTAAAGAATAGGGAATGTATTTAATGGAATTTATCATGATTTTAGAAGAAATTAATCATGTCAAGAAAACCTAATTTGAATCTGTTTCATTAAAATGCATAAAAATACAATGATAATCTTATTCCTGCATAATATTCTAAGATTAAACTAGCACACTAGGCTACCAGTAAAGCAAATTGTACATGGATTAAAAGTTAGACCAAAAAGGAAACCTGACCAAATGGAAGTATTTCTAGCATGTTCCATACTCAAGATTATTAACAAGCCTTACACTATTCTGTCTTTTCATCAATGATCTAGATGCAAATATTCTCATACTATAATAAGCAGTTAATTTATGTTATGAAGATTGTCAGAGTTTTAATCAATGATGATTATTTTTAATCAATGATGACTCTTTTACAAGGGCATGTAGGGATAGAACAAGGGGGAATGGCTTTACGCCAGAAGAGGGTAGATTTGGATTAGATATAAGGAAGCAGTTCTTCGCTTTGTATTTGCCTGTATGTTACATGCTTTTGTTATGAAAACCAGCATTAGAATAAATGAAGAAGGTGAGAATGAAGAATTTTAAACTTGTTTTCAGTTTCAGAGTAACTAGATGCCTAATTTTACATGCAAGTGTAATTATATACTGTAACTGAATGAGTAAACCCAAACAATTTCACAGAACCAATGTATCCTAATTTTACTGTTGTCCAGTAGCAGTCACAACTAAAGTTCTACCCTGTTCCACAAGTTTTGTTGCAAATGCTAGAAATAGAAGGGGAAGTGATTGCGTTAAACTGCTACGAGAAGAGATAGGAAAACTTAATTCTTTTAAACCAATACTGTTCATTTTTATTGGATGTAAGCTTCAGCTAGAAAAGTTATGCTTTAGGCAGACCCATGCTTTTTTGGGTTCAGTAAAGGTAATTGAATGAAATTTTATGGTTAGTGTTTTAAAACAGAGCAGCCTAGATCCTTGAAAGTGGTTTACTGGACTTCTATTTTATAAATCTAGAAACCGGAAGGAAAAACATGGATAGCACAATTGCATCTCATCTTACCCTCCAGTGATGCGTTGTGGACAACAGGCACACATGTGCTACCTTGGCTTTCTTTCAAATACTATGAATAAATATTTGACTATATAAGGCTCATGTAGGTAACAACCTGAAATTCCTATTCCTCCAGTCCACTCTTAAAAAGCTAATCTATAATTGATTGTTAGCCAAATTGCAGTGAAGGAATGTAAAATAACTCCTGAAAAAGAAGAGACTTGAACCTGTTGCTGGCTGCCTAATATTGAAGGGCAAATAGAAATGGCTGCCTTGGGGAATTTTTTCTTTTATCTTGCCAACAGAGAGCTTCTTCCTCATGCGTGCCTTCATTGTTGTCATGCTTCAGAGGCTGTTCTGCGTGCTGAGGCTGTGTAATGGTTCCAGTGTCCATTGTGCCAGCTCAGGGTCAGGTCATTGTCCCTGGGATCAGTGAGGAGACAAAGACCTTGCACAATACCTCAGAGCTGATAGAACAAAGGCAGTCACCAGTAATGCCCTCCCTTTGCTGTGTGTTCACATTATCCCAGGAACTGTCTTCCCCTGACGGCTTTGCCTGGGAGCCTGGTAAACTGCCCTGGAGAGCTAGAATAAATTATGAACAGGCCATGGGGTATTGTAGAGTTAATGCTGAGGTGATGTTACCTGCCTGGCCAGGAAATGCAAAGAACTGGCGTGAAGTAAGGCATAAGAAGACCCGTAGAAGCAGAGTCTAAAGTGTGAGATACTTCCAGTGGTTACTAGAAGAATCCAGTACTTTAGGCCAAACTTATTAAACCGGCTGGGAGAGATGAAATGCCATGGCAGGGCGTATTGCCTTGGGCTTGGTGTGATGGCAACATGGTTACAATACTGTTTCCAGGCTTGGACCTTGGGCAAAGCTGGCCTGCATCTGCCACAGTCTGTGTTGTAAACATCTCCAATCCAGCCCCAAGCAGAGGTGCATGGGCTTGTTCGTCTTCATGATGAGAAACCAACAGTCGAGCACTGCTCAGAATGCACCACTACCCTTTCCCCAGGCCAGCATGTCCATGGGAACATGCTTTAAGCCAAAACTTTATGGATAAAGGGGCTTACATCCAAATGACTGGGAGCTTGGGCAACTCTATAGCAGAATAAGCTGCACCAAATCTTAGAAGTATTCTTTAATCAGGGATTGCTCAAGTCTGTAGCCTAACTTGATGTCTTGCTCATCTTTTCGTTGCTGTGTGTGGCCTGTATGCTGCAAGGATGGACACCCACATTAAAGATTGTCATTCCGGGTAAAATCCGAAGCCCTATCCTGCAGAAAACATTTGGTAAGTGGATTCTTGCACGCTCCCAGAAGCACTGGAAGATCTGCAGGCTTTTGGAAAAGTTCCAAAAGTGAAGGCACAGATCACGTTTTATGTCAGGATTGACAGGTGAAATCGCACAACAGAACTTGGTTCCTTCATATTTTTCTCTCATTTCACAGACAGATAATTTAGTGGCAGAATGGTCTGGAACAGCATAATGAAACCTGTTCTGCCTGTCAGCTGAGCTGCTATGTTAGTCTCTGATTGTTATATATCAGACAATATAATAGCAGCCACTCCTATGCAAAATTAGCTGTGTTTGTGTATTGCCTACCAGAATAGCATAGTATTTAAGCACAAGAACATAACATAGTGTGAGGAACAAGGATTTCTATGGTCTGGTTCTGTATCTTCTCATTTGACATCTGATTTCAGTGTACTCACACTGTTACAAATAAGATCAGGTCTTTATTGCAGAATCTTTTTGAAATGATGCAGGTTGTTTTTATATTTGCTCTGTGGTGAAGCTTTGTCTTTAGATGTGGGCTCCATTGCAGAAATGAGGCTGTGCCTGCACATGCATTTTTACAAGTAGGATAACTTTGTAACACTGGAAGTCTTAAAATAGCTGAGCACCACGATATCCTCACACATTCTTTTCTAAAGCTCATGCATCTGTGGTGGGATCACACATTACTTGGACATAATTTATTAGAAAAGCAGGAAATTTTTCTCTGGAAGTAATCCCTCTTCACTCCCCCCAAAAAATGCAGCTCTGAAAAATCAAGAGTTTCCATGGGAAAAAGTCCGTTTTGTAAAAATATCCCCACCTCATCTGATTTTCTTTTCCCCATTAAAAACATCAAGCTAGAAATTCCTGTCTCCGTTTGTCCTGGGTAGACAATGATGAGAGTAGCCAGATCGCTCAGATCTGAGCAGGCCTTCACAGGTGGTGCCTAGCAATATACTACTCGACCCATGTTGCCAAATGGCACAAGCAGCCACCCTTCCTTTTCATGCTGAGGCAGTTTACACTAACTTTATGGCATGAAAACTTTCTTCATCAAATGTCTTAAGGAAATTGACAATATTTTGGTTCTCGTTTATGAGCAGACATGTTATTTCCCAGAGACCTGTCTGTAAGACAGTTGAATGGACAACTGTGACAGACACGTCCATTCTCCTAGAGGACCATGACTGTTGTAAACACTGACTCTTAGCAGTAAAGTTTCTGTGTTCTCATTCTAAAGCATTTCATGTAAATTCTGGCTTGAAAAATAATGGTTTGGTCTGGGTTTAAGATTTTTTTGATAAACAGAGATTATCTTTCCTCCTGCTACTCCTGCTGCATGTGAAGCATAACTCAGTTTGTGACCACATGTGGATGATTTCAGACTACAAGGATATTTTAGCAATGATGTATGAACATATTCAATGACTTACTCTTTCACAGACATTGAGTAACTGACTCAAAATTCAGTTACTGCTAGAAATGAGCAGTGGAAACAGAGCAATTAAGGACAAATGAGATCTGGCTACTAGCAGCAGCTACCTTTGACTGAAGCTGCATGATGCTCCATGTTTGTATATAGCAAAAGGACTGCTCTCTCTGATAATGTCATCTAGGAACATGTGTCCTCAGAACCTGCTGTGAACATGGTGCTTAGCTGTACTTAAAATTCATAGTTTTTTTAAACTTGCCAGAAAAAACTGTTAGACAAGTGTCTTAAAAAGGGGTGTGTGTATGTGAGAGAGAGAAATAATAAAAAATGTCTCAGTTTGATGGCCATGCCTATACAGCAAAACCTACATAAATAATGAAGCTCTCCTTTCTTCTGTGCTTTTGGATAACAAAATAATTGCAGGCAGCATGAGGGGAAGAGCATTTGCTTTCATCCTAACATTTCTGGAAGACACTTCGGACACATAACAGTAGTACAGTGTTAGAGCAATCTTAGCTCCTGCACCAGAGACTACACTACAGTTTTGTGAAAAGATTTTGATGGGCATGACACCATGTGCTCCCTCATACCCCCTTTGAAGAATCAGCTGTAGATAGAATTGCATTGATTTTATACCATCATCTGAGAATACCGTGAGGCCTTTTGTCATGCTTCAGAGTCAGAAATTGCCAGGAGTGTGTAAGATCAAATAAAGCATCAATGTCCTTCTTCCCTAACAGTTGCATAATGTTGGCATCACATATGAGGAATATGATTTGCCTCCAGTTTACTATGTCTTTTGCTGGATAAGGTTCTAAGCAGTTAAAAATCCTTCATGAAAGAGCAATTTATCTGGTAAGCAGTGTGCAGTCAGTACTTGCTTGCACTGACTGCAATGAAGGCAAATAACCAGGGATGTTATCTATCAAAGCAAAGACATAAGCCTGAAATGGAAATTTTATTTACTAGAGAGGGATGAGGGAGTTAAAAGATTCTCAAGCAAAATGTGTAGCATAATGTTGAAAGACACTTTACTGCTATAAGTCAGTATAGGCTATGGAAAACAGTATAGAAAATGTACAAACTGAGAAGAACATGATTTACTTTTATCTAAGGGTCTGATGAGCAGAGTTTAAAATAAGATTTCCTTCTCTTTGGGATTTTATGGGATGTTTAAAGAGGAATTGGAGACTGAGGTGCACAAACGCTTTGGTCTGTCTGAGATCAAGAAACAGCTGGGCCAAAGGAATGTTTTTTTCTAGAAGACTATTTGAAGGTGAACAGAAAAGGATTCTGAGAAGTCATTAGCATTCTGAGTACCATAAACCTGGGGTGGAGGTTTATGGCAGGCTTTGTTTATCTTTGATGCAGCCAAAGGAAACATGCCTGACAGACTATTTTTAAGCACTTCTCATGTAAAATAAAACACAAACAGCAATATTAAGAGGGTTAGGGGCTGGGTTGTAGCATTCATTCATCCTTAGTGTTTATTTTGTGCTTCAGCAGAAATAATAAAGGAACAAAAATTCCTTTTGTGCTTTCCACTCACTGAAGTGCAAGAACTTGCTAGGTTACTTTCCTTTTGAGGAACAGCTGAGGGCATGAAGTTGGGCTGTGTTTTTGGTCTGACCCATTCTTACTACTTTGTTTTCCAAGAAAGAGCATTTGCTTGCAGTATTTGTTGCAAAGTGTATTTGCTGGAAAATTCACAGCACGCTTGGTTTTCAAAGACAAAATTATTAGTTAAAGGCTAATGAAACGACTTGCTTACTCTATTTTGTGATGCAAGGTAGTGACATCAACATGATATCATGTCAATATGACATTAACACTGATACTATCACAAGCAGCTAATTCCAGCTCCAGCTTTTCCCCCAGCATGTGCCTGGCTCAGGTACAGGATTCACACACCAACATGGCTGCTTGTCCTGACCTCAGGCAGTGCACCACATGCCCTTGCAGGGTGGTCCTCGGTGGCAGTGCTCACACCCTGCACACACAAAGCAGAGTTGGCCTGTGTGTTTTCATTACTACAAATGCTCCCCAGTGGGTTTTTCAAAGTCCTTTGCCAGCTGGTTGGTACAAATAGCAGAGCTATTTCAACAACCACTGCAGGCAGGGAGAACATGGCTGAGTGGTTTCCAGGGCTTGTAAGCCTCCTGGCCGTGGGAAGGGTGTGAGCTCTGGCTGCTGTCTTTTCTATCACAGCAAGTTACTGCAAAGGTTTGAAATTGGTGTCATAACAAATGTTGAGGCTTGGGAAACAGTTTTGAGGTCAGACCTGAAAGGAGGGATAATGCCCTTTTCCCAAGACTGTCTCTTTCCCACAGGTGCCTGTAGATAACTTTATGATGCTGAAGCTGATAAGATAATTAAGCTGCTAAAGGCAGACAGCATTTGAGGATAAATCTGGCAGCTGCTCTGTGAAGTGGCTTTGATTGAAAGCTGTGCCCTAGTGGGGTAAGCTGTACAAACCATGCTACAGAGCCAACAAAAACCACCTTTCTGGCACAGAGAAAAGTGTCAGACTGATTCACAGGATTACAGGTAGGTTGTGGCCTGAGAATAGCTTTATTAAGCAAAGCTGTTGAAGCACGAGCTAGTCTCTTAGGAAAATCAATTGCTCAGATCGAGGTTATATATTGCAGATATATCTCTCCTAGAGGGCAGGTCTCTCAGCAGCCTCACAGGTAGGTGCCTGGGGAGCCCTGTAAGCTTGCTGACAGTTGTGCATTGAGACTTCTTTGCAATCCCTAGCACTATTTAGAACATCTAGAGTTTCATAAATAGGTGTTTTCCATTGGGAAAACGTTCTTCCAGAAGTTCAAAGTTGTTTATCCATTGTTATTGAACTTCAAAAATTGCTCCTAATAAGGAATAGCCAAAACCCCAGAGCTGAGTCAGCACTCCTTAAGGAATAAGAAAATAATGTTAATTCTTTAAATGTTCACCACTTCTAATTGGTTCTTCCCACCTGAAACAGTCTGGATGAGAAGAAAAATCCATAAAATTTCATTTTCTGAGCAAATTTTCAGGTAGCTTAATTGAAGATGATAGTAACTCTGGGTATTTTAAGGAGTAGCAATTAAAAATTAAGTCCTGTTGTAGAAGGTCAGATTTCCCAGTGTTGCTTTTTACTTTTAGGTCTAGAAGCCAGATGGGACCTGAATGTGTTAAGCTGGGACATAGCTGCTTAATATCATAGAACCATAGTATAGTTATGGTTGGAAAGGACCTTAAGAGCATCCAGTTCCAACCCCTCTGCCATGGGCAGGGACAACTCACACTAAACCATGTCACCCAAGGCTCTGTCCAATCTGACCCTGAACACTGCCAGGGATGGAGCATTCACAGCTTCCCTGGGCAACCCATTCCAGTGCCTCACCACCCAAACAGCAAAGAATTTCTTCCTTATATCCTATCTAAACTTCCCCTGTTTAAGTTTGAACCCATTACTCCTTGTCCTATCACTACAGTCCCCAATGAAGAGTCCTTCCCCAGCATCCCTATAGCCCCCCTTCAGATACTGGAAGGCTGCTATGAGGTCTCCACGCAGCCTTCTCTTCTCCAG
>WYDI02042055.1:0-19852 GCA_009867235.2 Psittacus erithacus
TGGTGCACATAAAGAATTTGCTGGGGAAGACAGTCTGGGTTATTCCTGCTTCAGGTAAAGGCAAACCCACTCATGGGCTTGCTTTTGCTCAGGGACCTGGATATACTTGGTGGGTAATGTGGGAAGATGGGGAAGTCTGATGTATACCTCAAGGGGATTTGATTTTAGGGGAAAACAGCCAATGAACTCAACTGTATGATGCTGCCTGCTACGTAGCACTTTTATAGCCCACCAACTAGATGTCTTCAGGTCACCACCGACTGGCCTTGACTTCTCTTTGACCATCATCCCAACAAAAAATGAACTTTGATGAAACCAGATGAGTTCTGTGGTATCATCAGCAGACAACAATCCAACATTGCACACAGCCTCTCCTGCTCTGAAAGACTGTTACAAGAGATGGAGCCCGACATCATGGACTGGATGGAGTCAGCAGCTTTACAGGGATTGGTCCATGCACTAATAAGGAACGATCTCTCTCTTTGTGTGGATGCATATATATGTGTGTATATACATCTCTATGAGATAAGAGTGATGGTATATTGAAAATGTTTTATCTGAGCATGACGTGAATGGTATGGAATAAGGGGTGGATACTGTCCTGGGTTCAGCAGTAGCAGTCATTTTTCTCCTTCTTAGTAGCTGGTGCAGGGCTGTGTTTTTGACTTTTGGCCTGGGAACAGCGCTGATGACACCGATGTTTTCAGTTGCTGTTCAGTAATGTTTACTCTGACCAAGGACTTTCTGAGCCTCATGCTCTGCCAGGGTGGAGGGGAAGCCAGGAGGAAGTAGAGACAGGACACCTGACCCAAACTGACCAAAGAGGTATTCCATACCACAGCACGTCATTACCAGTATACAAACTGGGGGCAGTTACCCAGAAGGGTAAGATCACTGCTTGGTCAGGCTGGGTATCAGTCGGAGGGTGGTGAGCGGTTGTATTCTCTTTATGGTACTGAATTACCAGCTGGGCTTAAACCACAACACCAGTCCAGAAAGTTAATATTCTTTCCTGCCCACTTCCGTCTCTACGCCACAGCTCACCTTCCCCTCAATTGCATCAATGCAGATTTAGTATAAAACTGAGTAATGGAACCAACCTTGTTAAAAGTCTTCCTTTTTCACACAGAATAAACCTGATTTTAGTCTCATTTCAATTCAATTCACAGTGTCTCTATTACTCAATAAATGATATTGTTTCATTCCCTACTTATGGATCTTACAAACAAGAATTTAAAAGTCACTTAAACTAAGAAAACTATGTTGTGCTCTTTTCTTAAAATTTATTCTGCAGAGTGGCCTCAGAAAACATACATCTAATGTGACAGTACTAGAAAGTTACTCATGAAATAAGCTATAATAATTTTAAAATCTCTCTTGGCCCTTGATCCCAAAAGCAATCACAGCTACAAGCAATAGAGATTTTCCTAAACCCGTGATGGTTTTGGTTTTGAAAAGTCTCTCTTTTCACGAGATGATTTGTTAAATTACTGTTTATAAGCCAGTAAAATTGAAAAGTCTCTTAGAACTCGGAGCCATCTTGTCCACTTCCTTATTAATGTTCTAATGAGCTTAACTGGCTCCTAAATGCAGTTCTGAAGTTGATTTCAACCCAAAGCAACCTGATAAATATCCATGCATACAACATGTTTAACAAAATAATGATTTTAAAATATCAAACCACTTTTTGTTCCACTAATACTGTAATTCTCACTAGAGACTCTCCAAAATGTATTGTTTTTAATTGTATCTGAATCAAAACATTGATTAAAGAGTACTCTCCATCAGTTCTGCCTAGTCCTCATTTGGTTATGTTTTGAGATATTTATTTCAATATCCAAAATTACACTCAGAATAAGAATAATCTGGTTCAGCGCAAACCACGAAGTAGTTAATAGCATCCTGACTGCATTTTCTACATACTTCTAGATGCGAAACCCTGGTTTCTCTTTGTTTTAAGGTGTTCTAAAACTATAAATTGTAATCAAATGCATCTCTTCACTAACAAAGAAATTAGCATTTAGTTAAATATTGGCTTCCCTGCAGAATACTCCATACCTTACATATTGCATATTCGCTTGCTAATTATTCTTAAATACACAAATAAGTTGGCCAACATGTTTAATAAATAAGCCCTAATGTTAAGGGACTCTACGTCTAATGATGCTTTAGCAAATAATATTTTATCCACATCCAAAATCAAGTAAAGAGTATTTCAATTTCTTCAGGCTGTAGAGCTTCACCAGTTAAGATCTATGGGTTTTTGCTATTTGTCAGGAAAGGAATGGGAGATGAGCAGTACTTTGGGACAGAGGTCATGGGTTATTATACCAACATCCTCAAATATAAATCTACATAGTACTTTGCCTGAATTGATACACAACAAAATTACTATATACTCATACAATTCAATTTCACATTGCTTCAGGTTAAAACAAGCCACACTTTCATGTGTTTGCATACAATTCCCATGACTGTGGTTTTTACAGTACATTAATGCATAGCCTAAATCACTCCTGTGCATAAAGATTTATGGAAAATAGGGGTGTTGGAGATAAATAATAAAACACTGTCTTTCCCTTCTTTTTCTTAACAGCACACCGATTTTCACCTTTCAATACATTTTTTTAAAAATTCCATACTGCCATTCACTCCCCACAAAAATTACCTTTTTAATAGATAAAAAAAAGAACAAACTACTGAAAATGGATTCTGATGAAATATACAGAAATTCTTCTCTAGACAACTGTGGTAATGTATGGGAAAATGTGTCTTTATAGAAGGTTGTTACATGGAAAATCATCCTTCCAATGACTTGTATAGAAGCCACTGATTTCTTCTTCATTTTTAATCTGTCATTAAGCTTCAAAAAAAGTGCACCACTTCATTGGGAAGGGAGAACACGACATACTTGTGGCATTTCTGATTTTCTCTTATTTTTAACACTATGCTATCAGCACAAGTCCAGACTTGGCATACAATCTAAACTTGGTCAGCACAGCCATGCACTCTAAGTCAATATTCGTTTGGCCCTGCTCAAAGTCTTGAAATCCCAGTGCAAGGAGAATCTTTGCTAACACATTCAAACACCACCAATCCGTAACAAAAATAGTATGTAACTGAGTGGACGTGTCAGGTGCCAGGATCAGCAGAAGGAAAGGAGTAGCTGTGCTCTTTTGTCACCACCAGTTCAAAATAAAAGTAGGCAAGACAAAGAAAAATATACCGTAAGACACAGGATATGAACTCTACCAGTGATCCCGAAAGTGCTGTCATTATCTCAACACAGCAGCAGGAAAGAACATTAGGACTTATAGCTGATATGGAACTAATCTGCACCCTACTACTCTGAATGAAGCTGTAAATTTTGAAAAGCCTTTGAGACTGTGGAAATCATGGATGCTAAAGCGGGTAACTGGTCACCCTACCTCCAGATGCTTTCCACAAGGATATCACCACTATCACTATACTTGCCTTTTTGATGTCTGGGGTGTCTACAATCGTAACTCAGTAACTTACACATGCCACAGATTTTTTATTTAATTGTTTATTTTTTAAGTAGATTCAAGCAAAAATGACCTCATCTGCAAATAACTTGAGTTCTTCAAATACACCACCTCTAGACAATGGCACTTTTAGATTCATGCCGTTTGTGAATTTAGCAGTTAAAACTTGTGTCAGTTCATATGACTCATGGCACTTGCATGGTAGCATACAGCCCTGCCTGAACAACAAGTTGGCAGTGGTTCATGCCCATTGTTCCTGTCCAGCTGTCCAATCAAGAACCCAAAAAACGCACTGAGAGTTAATAAACTAAACTATACCTGCCCTACTGGCAAGTAACCTACAGCTTTTGCTGCATGTGACAAGTTCCTCTCATTGCAAGATTTGCTCTGGAGACTGACTATGACAAATTGATGTAACATGCAAGCAGTACTGAATATTTTTGATCACCCATCCTTATTTCCTGATATTATTCACTGAGGATATTAATTTAGAATAATTATTTTGTAAATAAATATGACTGGAAAACAGATTAGGCACTCAAAGGTTTATGGGCCTAAATTATAAAAAAATCTGAAAAGATAAAAATCAGTGTTAAATGGGTTTCCATTGTGAACCTATGTAATTATAGACTAGTCTTTACTTATGAGTTTTGCTTCCTGTGTCTACATTAACCTTCACCAAAGCCAGAAAGACCCTTACTATACGATTTGATTAGCTCTCCAATTTAATGAATTTACTATTTACTCATAAGGTTCACAATTTGTAGAAATGTTTGGATTCTGGGGTCTCTAAGTGCTTAAAATTTATGTTATCTACCTTTGATGATCCTTCTGATGGTGATGCCATTATGTAATCCATGCCTTTCAAATCTTACAATTAGGCAATAGATGCATTATCTACATTTTAAGGTGAAACAAAATGTTTTGTAAAGTGAATAGCAGTACAGGTTTCAACACTGATGCCCTGTATCACACCTGATTCAGAGACAACTTGGTTTAAAAGGAAAGAAACTGCACCTAAACCACATTTGTATGGCCTCAGAGTTTTCCTCCTGAACTCCAATTCCTTGATTTTTCTGTTCATGATGTTGGACTTATTTTGGAAGGCAGAGGCAGAACTTGAGAACAAAAGAAAAGTAGTAAAGTGGACAGCATTCCATGAGGACTAAAAAAAGAGAGGGCCTAGCAGTTGTACAAGCATTTTTAGATGGTGTTCACCTCCTCATTGTTACCAAATCTGCTCCACAGATCCTCTATGATGCTGAACAAATCTTTCTGACAAGCTCAGCTCTGGGTCTGGAAGATGAAAACAGCAGCACTTTTCTTACTTCGGTGGCAAACAATGCACTGAAACCAGTAATGGATACACAGCTCCACGTTGGGATGTGAAGTTACTATGGGTCCTGACTGCAGTTAAGTAATAAGCAAAATATAAAAACAAACTAAGAAGTAATTTTCCTTCCCCAAAAATCTGTTTTGGAGTGTGCATTACATGAATGCTCTATTTGGAAGCACAGTTTTAAATACCAAGTTACTGGAATTTTTATTTATATTAAAAGCATTTTATATTGCGGTTACTTCACCCTAGGTTTTCATGTTCCTTTTCCTTTTACTCTTCCAGCCAGAAGCTTCTGCTTAAAATCTTTCAAAAGGTGAGACGCTGAACACGGTACTTCGCTGCTTGCTACAAAATGACTGCAAAAAGTCCTAGCTTTCATCTTCCTCAGTTTCTTTATTTGTCAAGCTATGTGCAAGCGATTTTACTTCATCCGTTGTTATTTCTATAACACACGATGATAGCAGTTTGCTCACAGTCCCCCCAGTTCTTTACATGACTATCTCAGGTAATAGATTTACCCTCACTACATACAACAACGATAAAACATCAGCGCTTCCAATCAGACTGATTATTATCCCTTTTGGTTTTTATTTTCATAGCAGAAGGGGCATTTTCAACAGCTAGCTTCTATAAGCAAGAATTTTTGAAAGCTTTTAAAAACATTTTTGTACCTAATTCTTACTTTATTTTTTCTGCACCTAATTTAATTTCAGTTTTTAACCACTATGATTTAATGACTCATATACATTCTCAAAGCATTGTTTCTGAGTGGCAAGAGCAGATTGCTTATACAAGTTTGAATCTCAAAAAATAAACAAATACAGACCAGGACAAAAGGAAGTACAAATTACCTGGTAGTTATGGATATGCTCTCAAGCACACTTCCATTGATTAATTTTACACTGGTGCTTGTGAGCATTCTTTCTAGCAACTTCTTTAAGAGCCATAATTAAATCTTTCTAAAAGAAGACTCAGTAATGTTGAACATTATTTTTTCCAGTAGACTACATACAATACACATTTTGACTCAAGTCTGTAAAACTCATTCCTCGTTGAGAAGCATTTTCATTCTGAAAAAAATATGCTACTCTCTGCCAAAATAGTGGAACAGAACTGCAAAAGGATGAGTATCTGGTCTGGTCATGCAGCAGCTTTAAAATTCTGCTTTAAGAACTACCCTAAATGAATTTACCCCTTCTTACCCTGCATTAAGAACTGCTTGACTTTTCTTAAATTCCATTAGATTACACACATATTATGTTACCTTAAAATATTACATTGAGATGACAATAGAAATCCACAATACAAAATCTAAGACCAATCTACAACATTTCAGGGAAGGAGTTAAAAATCAGCACCACCAAAAACCTACCTTGAAACTATATATGAAATTAATTTTCTATTACCGGTGTACAAAATTTTATCCAACAAAACACACAAATCTACGATTAAAGACATCCTAATGGGAGGTCTCAAAGTTACTCCATTGAATTTGAAAAAAAAAAACAGATAAAGAGTGCAAAAAAGAAAAAGAAAAGGAAAAAAGATTATTTGGCTTTCTTTGAGGCTTAAGAACTTTGTGATTTTTTCCATAAACTCTTACCAAAACATAACTCTGTTTTCAACTGCAGTAACTTCAATCTTCCACCTGCAAATGCCTTCCCAATATTGAAAGAACCCCTTACTTTTTGCTTCACCCACCTTGTAAGTTTTTCTGCACAACACTGATCACTCTTCAAGCATTTATAAAGATCTACTGCAACACTTTGACTGCCTGTTTTTGTCACTGGGAATGAATACACGATTTATCTTACGATGTGTCCAGTGTAGTTTTGCAATCATTTATATGCTATGTAGAAATGGCTTTCATTACTGCTGTTTTGCTACATTTTTTAGACATATAAAACTTGTACAGTAGTTCTTTCTGCTCATTTTTACAAGTTCTTTTCTCAGCTTAGATTTCAATACAAAGGATAGAATGGCCTCTGAGAAGGAAAATAACAAACCCTTTCCTCAGCTTCAGTAAAAAGGGTACTTGCAATTAGATGTTATAGGAGGCTGACCATTGTCTTCATCACTATAGCTCCTCTGCAGAACTTACTCCCTGATGTTTGTGTTTAAGAAACAAAAGCAAGAAACACAGATGGCACAGATGGGCTAAGACTAAAAAGCTGACCTGTATGTCACCCCGCCCCTTCTTACCGAGATCCATGCTTTTTGAGGCTTTCAGATTAATTGATTCGGACTGCTTGGCTGGTGTCAAGGATCTGAGGTTGATGTGCTGATCTGTTAAATGCACTGCTGAATTCACGATAGGGCTGCAGGAAAAAAAAGAAAAAAGGACATGTAAGATATTTAGGCACCAGTTCAAAACACAAGTGAACTAATTAAAGCATGCAGAGATATACATGTGTTTATTCCTCCAGTTGCTTACAGACATATATTTTAATATCAGTTATTGATCCTCAACTTTCTTTTCTGAGACTTAACACCTCCAGTCCCTAGCTTTTCATCACAGATGCAAATATAAATACAAATACTTGTTTTTTAACAATTCACATTTTATCTAGCAGAAGAAGAGGAACATACCACTGCCTGCCCATTTGTAATTTTTTATTTGGTTTTGGTTGATTTGGTTTTGTTCCTCCCCCCGCTAATCTATTTAACCACTGCATTTCCAAATAACATGCTACAGAAAGTTGGAAAAATACTGCCAACATAGCTGGCTCAATTCTACTTCATCTGCTAATATAAAGTACTTTACAGCCTGGTACCAGTTCTGCAGAGTGCAGAGGCTGGATATCTTAAGGGAAGTGTCACAAAACTCTGAAGAATTCCAAGGAATTGTGTGTGGGTTTTTTTTGTTTTCCAACCCAAATCATTCCATGATTCTCTGATTGAATTTTCAGCATCAGAATATGACAGGTTGAAATGATGCTTTGCTTTGAACCCTGTGCCAGTTGACACAAAGTTTATGTCATCATGACAAAGTATACGTCATCATCTGCTCTCATGAGACCCCACCTGGAGTACAGCATACAGTTCTGGTGTCCCTAGCATAAGACGGACATGGAACTGTTGGAGCAAGTCCAGAGGAGGGCTAAAGGGATGGTCAGGGAGCTGGAGCACCTCCTGTATGAAGACAGGCTGAGAAAATTTGGGCTGCTCAGCCTGGATAAGAGAAGGCTGCATGGAAAACTCATAGCAGCCTTCCAGTATCTGAAGGGGGCCTTCCAGGGACTGTAGCAATAGGACTAGAGGCAATGGGTTTACACGTATACAGGGTAGATTTAGATTAGACAGTAGGAAGAAGTTCTTTACTGTGAGGGTGCTGAGGGACTGGAACAGGCTGCCCAAAGAAGTGGTAAATGCTCCATCCCTGGCAGTGTTCAAGGCCACGTTGGACAGAGCCTTGAGCAATCTGGTCTAGTAGGAGGTGTCCCTGCCCATAGCAGGGGGTTGGAACTAGATGATCTTAACGTCCTTTGCAACCCAAACCATTCTTTGATTCTATGAACTTCAACATGTTTACACTTTTTTTCTGCACTTCCAAACTTCTATATTTGCTAAGGAAATTAAAGCTTGTAGCTGCTATCAAGCACACCAGCCTTTACAAAAGGTATTCTTAAAACATCTGAAAAATCTACCCAATGCATTTCCAACTGGTTAAGTGCCCAGTAATCTTTCCCCTACACATTTCAATGTTCAAAATTCCTAAAGCTTCATTTTGTAACCTCAATAATGTCTTTGGCCCACAATCTGCATAGGAAGCTTCAATTTGGCTAGGACTTTTAAGAAACTTCAGTAACTTCATCTACACATGGCACCCACTGGTGTGATCCATGTACCATGGACAGCAGGCATGCCGCAGTTTACGGACAACTGAAATGAACAATGCACTAAATGCTAAAGTAACATTCCTAGCTTATATTAAAGGAACGTTCAGATGACTGAAAGCAGTGGCACAAATTTTACAAAATAAAAAGCTATTTTAAAATAAATTAGGACTACTATCACAACCACTAATGACCAATTAGCACTGTAACTATTAAGTACAGTCAAAGTCCAACCTATGATTGTAATCCTCATTCAGCAGATCGTCACTGGGATGTGGTGGGAGAGGTGGGGGAGTTTCATTTTCACCACTGCCACGATCAAATACAGGCAAGTCTGAAATAAAATATAAAAAGGGGTTAAATAAGCTGCAGAAACAAGTACATTTCACTGATCAATGACTGGACTAGAAGGCCTCAAGCAATGCTGAAGTGAGTCACAAATTATTCAAATCCCTAAACTAACTAAACTAGAATTAAAATCACACGAAGCAGAAAATATACCCCTTGGGATTTCCTGAAGAGCTGATTTTCTGATTTGCATATGCATAATTAAAGGTAAATATAGAGAAACTTATAGTGAATTTGAGTACAAGGTACAAATTACTTTACTCCATTTCAGTGGATTTTCACTTATACATAGCTGCATCCTAACTGACTGTAGGTTCTTGACTTCATTCACTCTGATGGGGAGCATTTACTGCTTTTCATGTCCAGAAGAGAACCACATTCTCAGCAGAGTTCAAAAGAAGAAAAATTTCTGTTACCCCATGGCAAGAGAATAAAGAGGCATTTCTGAATTACAGTCTTCATTTTCCTACCATTACGCTAATTCCTTCTTCACCTTTACAAAAGGCATTCAGCTCATGCCAGAAAATTACTTTGGACGAAGAGAAACATGAACTACTCAAACCATTTAGTGGTTTGCTAAGCAACATTTACATACCTGCAGTATTTAATACAATTGTGCCTGCTGTAGACCAGTTTGTTATTGTCCTGTAAATTCATCTCAAATTAATCATACAAAAAGTTCCCCCATTTTGAAATGTAGAACATGTCTTCACCTCTCTGATACTTAACAAAAAACACACTTAACAGTTCTTGGGTTTGAATGGCAGGTAAGCAGTGTAACAATACTGATGCACCACACTTTCATGCAACCTGTTTCCTTGCACTGAATGCTGCTAGTCTTTTTTACACAACCCTGCATGAAAGTACTAATCTAACTTGAGACAAAAAGGGTATACAAGGAGGGGATAAAGGCAGACAGCAATAGATTATATTTATTAGGTAAAAGCACTGAGGTAGTTCCCAAAAAGCAAACAAAATACCCCAAAGAAAGTCACACTGTTAGCTCACAAATCCTATAAAACCCCTTTTGGCTGAATAACCTCCTAAAGATTAAAGAATCATAGAATGGTTTAGGTGAAAGGTAAGAAACAGTCTAAACCTTGTATCTCAAGAAAAGTGAGAACATCAAAAGAAGAAAGTGAAGGTAAGCAGACCGAGGAGAAATGTCCTAACAAGACCTTAAAAACATATTAATTGCCAGTCCGATGCAGAAAACAGGAATAATACCTGATGTATATGCACGTTGGTTTTGTACATTATGATCACATTCTTTCAGGCTGCAATTTCAGGACAACAAATCGAGAAGAGGAGTAAATGGGAAGTTTCCACAGCAAAAAGATTTCAGTGCAATCAACTGATTTGAAAGATGAATCAGAAGATGAAAAGAGTTACTCATGTAAAAACACTCAGAACTACGAAACCCAAGCAGACTATGAAGCTCTGCAAAAAGATTGCAGGACATTAAGAAGGAAATGCAGGTGAAATTCCCTGCCAGTGACTGCAAGGTGATGCACATGGGAGTAGGGGAACTCTTGACACATACATAAAGGCTATTACTTTAGTGATTTCCACTCTGGAACAATACATTAGAAGTGCATGGGATCGTTCTTTGAATATGTACTTAGTGAAGTTAAAAGGAAATGGGCATTTAGAGAAAAGTCCAAACACTCCAGGCAGAACTCAGAGTTAAAGGTGTGCCTCATTTTTAAATGGCATCCAAGGTTTCATTCTTCCTATCTGAAAAAGGATGTAATATAATTCAGAAATGCATTGAAAAGGCATCAAGGACAGTTGGACACATGTAGAAACAAGGAACACGGACTGGGATTCTTTGAATTAGAGTAAGAAGCAATAAAAGGGGGTACAAGAAGAGTCTATGAAATTGTAAAAGCTATGCAAAAGGTGAAAAGGATGCTCTCACTAAGAGTGTAACATACTAACACAGTAACTAGAAGGCACTCAGTGAAAAAACCAAGTAGGAAGGACAAACACAGTATTTTTTCCCATGTAATTAAATCATGGAACAGATTGCCGTGAGGGTATTTTGGAAACCAAATTTTTTAAAAATATTAAGAAATTGAATGAAATTTGGAGAGCTATTAATGGCACAATGGTCCAGACAGAACCTTTGATTTAGGAAGTCCCTAAACCACTGACTACTCAGAGTAGGAAACATGCCTGGTGGAAGGAGAAGAGGAAATAGAAAAAAAAATCACATATCACACTGCGCCATTTGCCTGTGCCTTACCCTCTTTGAGCAGCTTTCGATAGCCATAGCAAGAGATTGAGCATATCACATAGTCACACACATTTTGATTCACAGCAACTGATACATCCTTTCATAAAGGCTGTTTGGTGATGGGTTACCACTGGCATTTTTCTTACAGCACACAAATGTTACACACAGAAGAATGTTGGACTTCCTGAGTGAAATGAAAGTAATCACAAGGACTACAGCTTACAGCAGAATGGGAGCAGGAGTAGAAGAGTGAATTTAACCTAAGAGGCAGTCACTGGCCCCATGTTGAAGGCCTTAGGAAATTATCTTAACATGCAGAGAGATCAGAGAAACAGCTAAGCTACTAAACAATATGTACTGAATTTTCAGATTGAGCAGTTTTGGATAGTAAGTAATTGAATCTCTCTACAAGATAATGTAATGTTTACAAGCAAAATTTAAACATTAATTTAAAATTTCATTTCTTAATTTTCAATCTTGGCATTACCACACATGTATGAAAACAAAGATGCCTGCATAACTATGAAGACTTGGCAGTCTATGGTAGTAGAGGGAGTTTATGATTATTCTACTACTTAACCAGAGACATGACAGCATTTCCCCTATAACCATTTATAACGTAGGGTTATAAGAGATATATAAGAATTTCTAATGAAACACATTCCAGTAATCTTTCAACACCAGAAACGTAAAGCTGCTGGCACTGAAGTAGCAAGTCTCAAAGAGGTTGTTCTAAAAAACACTGAATCTGTGCAACAGCTTGGCAGCAAAAGAAGTGAGGACCTGAAGGCAGCAAGTATTATTCATGCAAAAATAGAACAAACACTGGCATTTCAATATTGGATCAGTATCCCCTCCCCCTTTATTTAAATATCCACAGGCAAGACAAAATGTAATGTTTTGGCTATAAGCACTTTTCCCCAGACATTTGTTCTTGCTCATGTATAATAAAAAAGACTCTTAAAACAGACAGCAATATTAGCAGGCCAAGCTTCAGTGTGTTTTTGCTGAGCTTTTCTATAAGAATTTTATTTGTTGGAGCAGTAAATGATACTGGAAATAACTCACTAGAAGACATTAATTGAGAAAGTGACAGTTTATAAATATAATACAGCTCCCATCATTAAATTCTTACATTAGATCCTGTATCATGTTAAAAATCTCTTCTTTTGTTGTTCTTTGCAAAAATATATCAACCATACTTCTACATACAAGATCTGGATAATACATCGTAAGAATGTACAAGGGACTGTTCCTGCGTGTCATAAAAAGGCTTACTATGACTGTGACTCACAATTTTAAATAGGGACACAACCTAAAGTTCATAACTGAGTTGAATAAGGGTAGTGCGCAGGCATAGTGTTTTGTATTTACAGGTGCCTTGAAAGCCTGAGGATAATAAGAAACAATGCAAAAAAATATATGAACCAGCAACTGGAAATAAGTGACATGCTCATATGGAAAGTAGAATGAGTATTAGCTCAATCCTCTCTATCAATAGCCCTCAGCAGCACTACAGAGCATCCTTTCCACATCGAACACACTGAGACCATCACATTTTTTTGCCATAATGCCATCTTGCCATCCTTTTTTAATTAAAAATATGTCTACTGAAACTGATTTTACAAATGAGCTGTAAAGCAGTCATCCTGATTTTCGGACTGCAGTTGGAGAATAGTTATCTGAATGTGCAGCTTTTCCATGTATTTTGTTTTGAATTTTATTTGACAGGTTACCTCTTGCCATTCACCTCTATCAATGGCTCCAGAGCAGTTGCATATATGTTTTTTAAGGAAGCATTTAAAGGTGTTTGCTGCTTTTTGATCCTTTGGCAATGACTAACCATACAGGGCAGGCTAGCTCTGAGGATGACCCTTTTCTCCTGTAACTACAGAATCAGTATAAATTCCATATAAAAGAAATACAAGGTAGATCTAAACAGAATGATCTGATCTTTGGATGTTTACAATGCTTGAGCCTGTATCTAATTCTTTGCCTGGAGGCACACTGTCAAAAATACCAAAGTCAACACAATTATTTACCCCTAAATTACACAGGAGTTTCTCTGGAGCTTTACAGATGCAGGCTCTTTTGTTTTGGTTAAAACAGTCATCACAGCAGCCTATGAAATTACTTTTTGCAGGCCACCCAGATTCCACAGTTGTCTCAAGAAGTGGGAAAAATCATGCATAATTCAACTACATCAAAGAGAATATTTTTTTTTCTTACTGGAAGGTATTTAAGTATGTACTTGGCCTGAAGGATAACAGCACACTTAAAAGGAAAGGGGTCAAGACCATCTCAAATACTTGACTTTTCAGATAACTAGTACCTTGCTGAGTCAGGTGCAAATTTGACAGATAGTACAGCATGCCATCAGAAACGAAAGACGACAGGAAAATAAGTGGTATTAAAAGCTCTTATTTATATGTTTGCATTTGCTCATACATGCAGGTTTTCTTTGTACAATGTACACATCTACCTAATTTTTCTTAATGAGTTCATTAGTATAATTCCAATTTGTAAATTAAGGAAATGTTTTTAACCTTTGAACAAATTTTATCTTAAGTCTAAAATAAGCAAGTGTACTTTATGATTATCACGCCTTTGTATAAATTCATTTAACTTATAATAACCTGGGGCATAATCTAAGAAGTCAACGCAAAAATCATTGCATTCATTAAAGATATATAGAAAATAAACATTTTGACAACATATATTTTGCACTCATCATTTGTTTTTTATCCAACCTTACGTGTTGGGGCAATGAGCTAGAAACTGTTACTTAAACGGGAATTTGTGCCAGGAATCTAATTCACAACTTCTGAGTCAGCTCTCCCACCCTCACTGGATCTTCAAGCCTCAAAGTAACATAGTGCACACTTACCCTAATTAACTGCTCGTATAGAGGCTGTGCATTTCAAAAACCAAAACCACAAAGCACTTTCTTTTAGCACAGAGAACGATATGTAAACACTACCTTTTATTCTTTCCTGAGGACTGCATGTTACAAAGGGCTGAAGAATAGTGTCATTGCGTCGGGAAGCAGCTGTGAAGTTATGACTCCCATTGAAAGTCGATTTTTGAAAGACTCCCTGGTCTGAGCGTTCCTAAGGGAAAAACAGAACCACACATTGTAACAAAAATACCTAAATGTTCAACAATGCAGAAGATCAGCCATCACTACAGACACTGCAAAAACACACTGTAAGGTAATGTCTTCACTGTACATAGCTTCCTTTCAAACGAGAACTTAAAAGGTATCTTCAGAATTACTGTCTGTTTTGCTGACCATGAAATCAGACAATATCTAAGCAATAACAATCATTAAGGATGATGCACAAAAATGAAGATTGGTTTGGTTTTTTTTATGACCCACAACTGGCTTCATTCAAATTCTCCATCTGGGAGGGCAGCTTGTGACACTGTCAACACAAGAACACGGGCAATGCCAATGGTATTTTTCTGCCAGCCAGCTGGTTCCCTTCTCTCAGAGACTGAGTGCATATGTTCCGATGATCACACACTAGAGCAGTTTTGCAAGTAAAGTTACACCAAACTCCCAAACGTAGGTCTTCTGGCTAGCAGCTAAACAAACTCCTGTCACACCTCTAGTCAGCTTTTCTTCTGAGACATTTCCCACCCCCCATACATGCCATATCGCCTAATTTATTCTGCTGAGCAGTTGCTCAAAAGAAAAAAGGGGGGAAAAAAATAAATCACAGATTCTAAAACTGGGACAGACCCAGAAAGATGTTTCTGTACTTGTTATTTGGGAAAAACAGAAAACCCACAGAGGGGACTACTGTGGATAGTTTTCAAAATAACCTTTATAGTTTCTATGATTTCATATCTGCTTTTTAAAGGGGCCTCCAACTGGCTTCTATTTTCAAACTGTATGTTCATTATGCCAGCCAATGTTATGCTAAATATATCATTCCTTAAATCTCATATAGTCACATCTCCCAAAGAAATGCATGTATCTAACCCTTACAATTTCTTTGTAAAATCATACAAAGGGTTTAATCCATTGGCAAGTGATGGCCTGCAAGCCAATGCATAAGGACAGTGTGTTACACCACCTTGCAACCTGCCTTTCAAGCTGAATAATAATAATAACAACAGCAACAATAATAATGGGATAATAGTAATTAAAATTAATAATAAAATGGCAAAAAATGCACCTCAGAACACAAATCAGTGCTGGAATGCTCCTGGTGACAATACGGCTACAAGTATAGTCCTAGTGCAACATTTTCTCCTCCTTTTCAGTGCAGCATGAGGTATTTGAAATAGCTATTTTGAACCTCTGTACAGAAACACACACACCACACAGCCACTGACAATTATGTTTCTTCTCTCTACTGGAAATTCTTTAGTTTACATACAACACTGGTAGATAAATTAAGCCTTGCAACATCCCAACCACTACTACACTGGAGACTTGTACCCAGTGGGATAGGGACCCTTAAATTAACATCAACAACAAATCTGCTTTTCCAGCTCTTTGATAAATGACACAATCAATATCCTAACAACTGATCAGTAACCAGCCTAATTAGAGTGTTCAGCTTATAAAACATAGCTGTCATGGAAGACCTCCATTAGCGTCCTGACCAATAAAAACAATAATGCATTTCTAAACATATTCTCCTTCTACCGAGCTGAGATGCAGTACCCAGAAAGCTGTTTTGGGAAGAAGGAAGAATGGGCAACAACCCATTTCTGCTATGGTCTCAGGCTCAAATGGAATTACAATTGAACCTAAAGACTACCCTATAAAAATTAAATGAATTCTATTCAATCAAGACTTCATTATGCATCTTTTATGGGGCATGAGTCAAGATTATTTACCTCTTTCATATATCTGGATAATACGCAAAACTATACACTCAACTATAAAAAGCAGTTTCATACCTTTATAAGGTCAATCTGATGTTTGAGTGCAAGCTTTTCTTTTTTAAAGTTTGGCTTTAGTTAAATGAAGAAAACTTGCAGGAGTGAGCTTTATTTGAAGGCGAGCTATCTTTCTTATGTCACATGAGTGCATAAGAAATATAACATACACTTCATAATTTTTCTTACAGCATAATGCTATGTCTCATGGACAGGGAAAGCAAAAATCTTCTAACACATTCCAAAATTCTTAATGAGTATTTTTCATATTTCCCTGGCACGACTGACATCAGTGAAGCTTTTGCAGAGTATCCTCCCAAAGTCTAGCAAGTAATATACTTATAGATCTCTTTCTCAGTCAATCAATCAATGATGGCAGTAAATCAAATAGAAAATTACCAAGAAAATATTAAAAGTTAATGATACTAAAATAGACCTGCATTCTTTTTTCCTGTCTGATATTTTATGCAAATGTACCCACAAACATGATTGTTCTTAATATCTTAAAATGTTCCAGAAATGTTTATTAAACATTAAGAATCTTGTTTATTAAGAATCTTGAAATAATCTTTTGGAATTCCATAAAGGGATTTATTACAACCTTTTAATACCCCAAATCCACTCACGTATTTTCATTTTAAGGAACTGCACAGATGTTAAAAAACTATTAAAATTATACTCTAGGGACAAAATTAAAACTGGAGTGGGGCAGCCATTATACAGACACACATCTATGTGAGATGAAGAGTGTGCACATTTCCATGAGTTCTAGAAAACATAACCATTAAAATTTCTTTCTCTTATTTTGTTACCTTACTTACACAATTTTTATGCTAATCAACTCAGAAACCCATCGTGAAGGGGTGGCTTTAACTGACCAGGGAAAGTAAAATATTAATTCCTTTATAGTCAAAAGAAAAAAAAAAAAAAAAAAGAAAGAAGGTGGGGGGACAGGACCAGAAAAACACACACACACACACAAAAATAACAGGCAACTTTTAGCATGGTCTCAACAGAAACAGCAAGACCAGGAGATATCAACAAGAAACACTCCAGGAAGTCAAGAATTCATTCTGCCAGGTCTCTGTGTGACCCATACTTCAGCCACCATATCTCTTGTATGAAGAAACACTGGAACCAGAAAGACATTCATGTAATAAATGCATTTAGTGCTTCACCTCTGTCTGCACCTCTAGTCTCCTGAGAACTATCAGCTGGATCCTCCCACGGATGTTCCCCTCCATGGACATGGAGCGCCTCAGTGTTTCCATAGCCTCATGATTTGACTTGACCAGAAGTGACTCCCCATTTACTGCAACAAGCTGATCATTTACTCGCAAACGACCATCCTACAAGCAAAAAATAAAACCAAAAGGTTAAAAAAACCCATATGATTAGGCAGAAGTGCCACATACAGGAAAGCAAGATGAAGGCAATCAGATATTACTTTCTAAAATTTAAGAAACAAGAGACTGCATAGTACCAGAAAAATCTGTGGCCGTTAATTGGCCTTTTTTTTTCCTCCTTCTGCTCTACCTTGGGAAGAGTTCATAGGGCAATTGCAAACACAGAAGTGCATGCACACACTGCTGTTTTTCTTGCATATATAATTTAATTTGTATCAGTTCTAAAAATAAAACAGGAAAAGAAGCATTTCGTTAGTTAAAAGGACCCACATGATAGCTGTTAGTATCTGCAGTGCAAACACAAAGGAGTACTGCAATGTCATTTTCCATGCATTATTATCTGCTATTAGGGTCTGGCAAGAAACAGCTCCAAAAATTTTGTCTTATAATCTCACTAGTGTCTATCTTGTCACAATTACCATGCTACCATATGGGGTAGTGCTCTTGGTTCAAAATGGTTACGGCTTAAGCATTCTTATTTTAATTAATGCCATCCAAGTTTTTTAACAGCTAAACCTGCTGTCAATAACAAAATTGGGGTGAAGCCATGTCAAGTAGCTTATGCTTTGAAAAAAAAAGTCATTCAGTTTCATGGCCAAGGTTAACTGACATCTGTGGGTGTAATAAAATCGTGGACACTGCTATTTTGTGACCTAGGAGTCCTAGTGCTGTTGCCATTATTATCTGTGATTTACTTCTTTTCATAAAAGCATGTGCCATAGACTTTTCTCTCTTAAAAAGAGGATAAGGTCTATTTAATTAAGAGACAAGAATTTCTTTTTAAGCTAGTTAAGTTCACAATTAACAGGTTAGCATAAGTCCTCAAAGGAAAAGAGTAAGAAACTGGAGACATCCAGTATAGAAGGACAGTAAACGAAGAATGGCAGGGAAAGAACTTGGACAGAAATACATTGCTTAGTTAAAATGAATCTGATTCATTCATAGGCTCACTAGATACTCTTCATAAAGTATTTGTCAGAACTATTTACATATTTCATGCATTTAAATAATCAAAACCACATATACTTTTTGATTTGTATTTTTTTCTATCACTAAGATTTCAATTAAGTCTTCTGCTATTGCTGCCAAGTCTAAGTCATTGGTGCTCAAGTACATTACAGCAGCAGTGACAAACCCAGCTTTAGTAAGTGATATTTTCGTTGGAACTGGATATCATCATTACTGTGGCAGAGTACAAATAGCCACAGAGCTGAAGAAGAACAGCATATACTAGAATCCAAAATAAACTGAGAGGGACAAGAAGATGGAAAGACAGAACTGGAAGATGAGTCAGTAAGCAAAGGAAAATGGAGAGAAATAAAACTTTTCTCAAGAGGGTACAGGAATAGAGGATAGGAAACAGCAATGCCATTTGGAAAAGATACTGAAACCTCTCCCATCTCTTCGCTGAACATTTCATGCCAACTTAAATTTACACACAGCCAAAGTCAATAGGTTAACCCCACCCTTTCTCTACATACAAAATGATGCCATCACACATGTTAAAGTTTAAGGAGAGAAGAGTTAACATTGTTGAACAGGGAGTTTTATTATTTGCACATGTTGCAATTCCTTTGTGTTCTATCAAAATTTGCTGAAATGAATGGAGCCATTCATGGCAACAAGAGTTTAAGGAAAAAAGAATTTATTCTTTGTGAGTTTCTGTAAGACTTTCAAAATTTTACAGCTCCTCATGTCTTCCTCCTACGGTCCCACGAGTTACTGGATTACTTTTTTTCCTTTTTGTGGATGAACACCTATGTATGAATATATGTTAAAACTTCTTACTAAAGAAAGTACAAATACAATGTCAAATGCATCTTGTCATGACTACCTCTCTATTGACTATGCAACTGTCCTGAACACAATGGGTGCTTTTAAATGTATCACTGCAGCCTCAGAAAGCTCAGAATAGGCCTGATATTTGCCTTGGAATACTTCTGTATGAGACTTTGTGTTTATTTATATTTTAATAATGTCAGTTCTGAAAGAACTTCTTTAGGTGCATCCCCCTTCTTTCCACTCTGTTACGTGCTTCATTTTAATGCAAAATTCAACTGGAATTCAACACTTCAGCTATGATCTGAGGGGAAAAAAAAAAAAAAAGGATGCATGCTTGTCCTGGGTTCAGCAGTAGCAGTCATTTTTCTCCTTCTTAGTAGCTGGTGCAGCGCTGTGTTTTTGATTTCTGGTCTGGGAACAGCACTGATAACACCGATGTTTTTAGCTGCTGCTTAGAATGTTTAGACTGACCAAGGACTTTCTGAGCCTCATGCTCTGCC